>APFE031130268.1:165370-206980 GCA_000404065.3 Pinus taeda
GCACAGAAGGAAGGGGTCGATTATGAGGAAAATTTTTCCCCCACAGCAAAATGGGCCACCATCCGGACACTCTTTGCATTAGCAACTCAGAACGGTTGGAAAGTCCATCAAATGGATGTAAAAACTACCTTCTTAAATGGAGATCTAAAAGAAAATGTTTTTATGTCCCATCCCGAAGGATTTGCTGTGAAAGGACATGAACATAAAGTATGCAAACTTGTGAAGTCCTTATATGGCCTCAAACAAGCACCACGAGCCTAGTATGAAAAGCTAACTGAGCATCTTCTGAAACTCAACTTCAATCATTTTGATCTTGATGATGCAACTTTATTTGTCAAGAAAGTTGGCAAAACAGTTGTATATCTTGTGGTATATGTAGATGATCTTTTAATGACAGGGAACAATGAAAGTTATATTGCATCCATAAAGAAAGAATTAGGAAAAAGCTTTGAAATGACTGATTTGGGCTATGTTCATTACTATCTTGGCATTGAAGTAACCCAACATCCAAAATCCATATTTCTTTCTCAAAAGAAATACATTGGAGATTTGTTAAACAGATTTGGCATGACAGAGTGCAATCCTCTTTCTACTCCAATGGAACAAAACTTAAAGCTCACATCTATTGAAGGAAAGGAATTTAAGGATGCAACAAAGTACAGACAGCTTATAGGAAGTCTCATCTATCTCACTACTACTAGACCAGACATTTCATTTGTTGTTGGAATCCTCTCCAGGTTTATGCAAAAGCCTTGTGAGGGACATTGGTCTGCTGCAAAAAGAGTTCTAAGGTACTTGAAGGGAACTCAAGACCTTGGAATCAAGTATACACAGGTAGACGACTTCAGCTTGATTGGATACTCTGATTCAGACTTCGATGGAGACAAAGAAACTGGAGTATCTACTTCAGGATATGCTATGAGTCTTGAATCAGGAGCTGTATCTTGGAGATCACGCAAACAATTAGTTCCAGCAGATTCCACAACAGAAGCAGAATACGTGGCAGCAGCTGAAGCAACGAAATAAATTCTGTGGCTCAGAAAAATTCTTGAAGATTTGCAGGTGAAACAAGTACAATCAACTCCACTCATGATTGACAACACCTCTGCAATAAAGTTGGCCAAGAACCCAAAGTTCCGTGATCATACAAAGCATATCAATACTAAATATCATTTGATCCAACATCATGTTGAGGCCAAAACAATCCATCTCCGCCATTGTTCCACAAATGAGAAAATTGCAGACATCTTCACCAAAGCGCTTGGAAGAAAAAGCTTGAAAGATTCAGAACGATGCTTGGACTCACCAACATCCCTTCAGATTAAGGGGGGGAATGTTGACACCTAATCCTCAGTGATTGGGGAACTGAATGTGAACAGTCATCGAGAAGATGAACTGAACAATCACATTCATGTATATATTAGATAGCTGGTCAATTGAATAAACGCATTAGTTTTTCTGGAGTTACTCCTGGCCTGACAATTTCTTCACCCAAGTTTTTCATACAATTGACAATCTCATCTACACGAAGGAAATAGATAGCCACACTTTCATCATTATGAATTCTGAGATTTTCATACTGAATTCTGAGGGTTTGAAGTTTTGCTTGTTTTACCTGATTATCTCCTTCATAGCTCAGTACAATCTTGTCCCATATTTCTTTTGCGGATTTATATTGCATAACCTTGACAAATTCGGATTGAGATAAACATCCTAATAGAGTATTGATTGCCTTTGCATTTGTTTCATATTTCTTCTTCTCAGCCGGATCTGTAGAAGTTGTTGATGGAAAAGTATACCCTGTATCTATGATATCCCAGACTTCTGTACTAAGAGATTGAAGATAGGTAGTTACTCTTACCTTCCAATATATGAAGTTTGTCACATCAAAAATTGGTGGCCTGATCAATGCTTCTCTCTCGTAGTTGCTCATGATGATGGATCTTCCTTCAAGCGATCAAGCTTCTTTAGAAGGACCTGCTCTGATACCAATTGTTGGAAATAATACTGAGGGGGGGGTAAATCAGTATTATCAAGTCAAATATTCCTTTCTCAAATCCAAATGATATACGCTACTTCAGTTAATTAAACCCGCAACTATGTAGAAGGAAACCTGCATATACTATGCAAACTTATAATTTACTTTATCTTTCAGATGTTGATTGTTAATCTGTGTATCAGAATCAAATAACCAATAACTAGAAACAGTAAAACAGAGCAGAAGACAATCACACACAAGAACACAAGATATAAGGTGGAAACCCAATGTGGGTGAAAACCACCTGCTGTAATTCGTCTCTATCTTCTCTTTAATTAGAAACTTCTTTTTACAATTGTACTGGTGCAGTCCTTTACCAGTACGCAAGCTACAACCTGCAGAGAGCTACAACCCTCTCTCATTTTCTAGCTTCTCCTGGAAGGGAGCTACAACCCCCTTAGCTCTTGCACTAGCCAAGATACTAGTACATAGGTGCTGGCCTACAGAATGCTACAACCTTCTCTTTCTTCCAGGGACCATGTTTCATAAATTTTCAGAATGGATCCATGAACATCAATCAATCATCAAGAATTTTTGCATCAAACAATCTCGTTTTCACCAATTAGCACTAAATCAAGTATACACTTCTCTGACAGTTGTATCCAAATCACAGTAACAGTAACCACACACCAAATATGAACCCAAAACAAAAGATACTATCATTCAAGCTTAAAGATTATGACCCATCAGTAGAACTTATCCTTCTCCTTGCACTTAGGTTCCTTCTTTATTCAGATCCAGATCTGCACCATAACCCAATCATAGTATTCCAGATCTAGCACTTTATCAAATATTCAATAATAATTCATATGATGCTTTGCCAAATGATCTCCTTCCTCTTTTATAGTCTTAGGCCTTTCATAATACCACGGTCCAAAACCATAAGAACACAATACCATGAACCCAATACTTGGGATGAACACTTTTGGATGCAATACCATAGACCAAAACCATAGGATCAAAAACTGTCAGAATAATACCATGAACCAACCATGAAAGAGCGTGAAATTTTCTCCACATGAAATAAACTTTTCTCTACATAAAATTCCATGAACTTTTATCCACATGAAATAAACTTTTCTCTGCATAAAATTCCGTGAACTTTTCTCTACATGAAATAAACTTTTTTCTGCATAAAATTTCGTGAACTTTTCTCCACGTGAAATAAACCTTTCTCTGCATAAAATTCCGTGAAATTTTCTCCACATGAAATAAAATTTTATAAACTTTTATCTGCATAAAATTCCGTGAACTTTTCTCTACATGAAATAACCTTTTCTCTGGATAAAATTCTGTGAACTTTTCTCCACATGAAATAAACCTTTCTCTGTATAAAATTCCATGAACTTTGGTGCACTATAATTTATCATCTGAGATGAGTGGGTTGCCATCAAGTACAACATATGTATCATAATGCCAACAAACCCATGGAAATTTGGGAGGATAGAAGGTGAGATATTTTTCATTGTGGAATTTGTTTCTTCATCAACTATAGGGAATCCAAAAGAATTATCTATTTTCCTATTTCCTCTGCCTACTCCATTATTTCCTCTACCTCCTCCATTATTTCCTCTACCTCTTCCTCTGCCCCCTCCTCCAAACAGTGTGAATTCTCCATCCTCTCCTTCTTTTGCCATTATAGTTTCTTCAGAGTCAGTATAAGATTTAACCTACAAGGATAATTTCTCTTCCTCTGGTTCCTCTATTAATGGTATGTGGGAGAGAGGTTCTACTTATTCTTCCTCAATAGGTATTCTTAATTCTTCAACTAAAATATGCTCCCCCGTGGAGGTGAAAAAGGCTACTCCTTTTGTTGGAGATCCAAGATTTTCCTCCTCTAAGACTGCCTCTATAGATGAAGTAGGAGATCCTCTTGATTGAATTTCTGACCTTAGAACTTCAGAAGTTCTATGGCTAGGAGTATGAGCTTGAAATGGAAGTGTATCTCTTCTTATTCTTGGTGGAGTAGGTGGTGTTGTAGGAATTGAACTCCTGTCTCTAGCTATAAATCTATCCCTAAAGTCTCTTTCTCTATGCATATCATCTATTTTTTTAATGTAATATATAAGGTTACCTAATTACACTTCCTCGGAAACAACGCCAAAGTGTTTAGTCAATTTAGTGTCCTAAATTTCTTGCATAAATTATCAACCGAGGTTTGTAAGGTGATGAAGTGTAGTGCACTATATGTGTTTAGTTAACCCTTCATACTTTGTTGTTTCATATTTTTATATTTTTTTGGGGGCTTTTTTTCTTTGATTCCTAATGATGTACAATCTAAACTATAAGAAACTGAATCTAAACTTCCTAATGGTGAACCAAGAGCTAAAACTAGTCAAAATATAATTTAAAGAAAGGAAAAACAGAGCATTTGTCCTATCTCGTCATTAATCTAAGTCATGAATCTAATTCTTAAAATTAAAGGTGAATTTGTAATGCATATTGAGATAAATACAAAGAATGAAATCAACTGAAGTACTTATAGTTACTTTAACCTTCAACTTTGAAAGATAACCTTCTTGAGATGGAATACAAGCAACTCTTTGTACTTTATGATCTAGAGAACTAAATGAAACATGCAAAAGGTGACTGATTGATTTCACCATTGAATGAAGTGAATGTTTAACCATTTAGTTTAGGATGAATATCAACTTGAAATGGTGATAAACAACATTCATTAACGTAGTGTATTGACAATCTAAACTAGAAAATAAATAAAAAAATAGGGAGTAATCTAGTCAACAGTGCATTCTCATTACTTCAACCTTACTCTGTTTAGAAACAAAATCATTTCCTTTCATGAAATGTGTTGGAGGAACAAGACTACACAATTTAGTTTTAACATTATGTTATTGATAAAAACTAAAAGAAATCAACCTAAGTTAGAAATACTGCTAAAAAGAAAATGGTGAAATTAAAACTAAATAGAAAATGAATGGAAAGAAAACCTCCTTCAATGCAGGGTCCCTCTGCAACTCACTGGGTTGAGCTGCTAACTAATTGAAAATTCTCTCTTAAACGATCATTGGTCAACACACGATTTTATATTATAGAAAGGAACAAAGTCCAAAAATACAAAGATGAAATTCTGAACTTTAATACATAAAATTCTTCGAACCCCCCTCGATTCTGTACAACCAATATTTAAAAGGAAATAATCATAACTGTTTTTGAGGGAAAATAGCTACAGGTGGCCTATATGTATTAAAGCAGGATTGCGTAAACATCTGATCAGCTACATGTGACTTAAATTCAAGTTTGCAACAAAACCATTAACATAGGTGGCTGATCCAAGTTAATATTGTAGCATAACTATTAGATTTATTGGTTAACCATGAAAGAGAAGATGAAGAGTCCTATTGCTTCCGAGTATCATATGTTTGACTCCACCTTTGACTGCGATCTTAAGCTTGCTTTCTTATCGATCTGGGCTGAGTGACTAGGATAGAATCCATGTGGAGATGATTGTAGAGATGCCCATGTGGCCAGATTCTTCATTTGACACCTGGATCCTACCAGACCATGGAAGTAGCTATGGAATACACAGTTAGATTCAGAATAGGCTGCGTTCTATAGCCAATTTGCAAAAATTTATTCAAATAGAAAAAACATAAAATATAACATGCCAATCATTTAATGCCCTCTTAAGACAAAAACTATCATTTATCATTGATGGGGATCTGTAATCTTATGGAAAAGCAAGGGAAAGAAGTGGGAAAAGCTATCAAGGAGAGGGTAATTCTAAGGTTCAACACTAGTGTCATACATAAGAGGTAACTGGAAATATGAAAGGAAAATAGAAAGTGTCATGAAAGTGGAATGAGATGCGGTGGGCTGGTCTACATACCATTTTGTAGTGTCTCCAGTGAGCATGTGTTGGAATAACCGAAGACGAATGAAGGCATCGGTTATGGAGTTGGATTAACACCACATGTGGAACGATCAGACATGGTTGGTGGGATCCTCTCCAGCATTACCCTCAAACTTTGGGATGTATGAGGGAAGCTTAGTTGGCATAGCAGGCCAACCAGCATTGTGGTGTATCGGATTGTCTATCAACTGGTCAAAACCTGGTAGACTTAACCCAGCCATAAAGGGAAATATGGGGGCTGCTAGAATGGTTCCTAAGATTGTTCTACTTGATGTGATCACTAGGATCGAACTAGAGCCAACACCAGGTTGGGTTCCTGCACCATCTGTGGGTCTAGACATGGTGATGATATGCAGTGAAGGAGGCTTGGAATCAAATGAGGAATTAGATGAACCATGATAAGAGTTAGTGTGGTGACTCAGAGGGCTATGAAATAGAAATTGACGGGAAATGGTAATATGCGCAAGACGAAACTAGGGGTGAAGGCCTAATAGTCTGCACGACAAATGTTTAGGTGGTGCAATGGTGATAAGACACACTTGACATGGAAATGGTGAAGGGAGATCAACATTATGCCTTTGTCTCGATGAGGGGTGATAAATTTATTATGTTAAGTCTTGGCTTGCCAGTGTAAACCAAGCGCCCTTTGCTTAATGTGTTCTTGTGTGTGAAAGTGTATTAATTGATTAAGCCTAGATCGTGTTTGTAAGAAAGAAAAAAGTTGTTGAAAATGAATTGAAATTAATAATAGAAAATGAATAGCAAACAATTAACTAAACCCCACCCAAACTAGGTTTGCAAACAATATGCTAGTTGGTGGCGAAATTGATGAAAATACACTAAAAAGGTCAAGAGATATAAATGTCGATGTGACTAGGATCAAGTGACACTAAGCTGCTGGAAAGTGGTGTAGCAAGAACAGAAAACTAGAGAGGAAGATCATTGCAAAAGATAGGGATATGGGTGAAACACCTAGGGTAGTTGATGGGACCATAAGGCAAATGACTGAACAAGTTTAAATGTTAAAATATGTATGGTGAAAACCTATCTTTACAGAACTAAAACAAAAGGGTATAGATCTGGAAAATGTGGTTGAAATCACTACAAAAACTCAGACTACTCACTTAGCTAAACTCATCCTAGAAAGGTGGAAGCATACTAGAAGCTCTAGGGGAGGCTAAATTCGACATTGACGAGTAAATTAGAGTGGAGCAAGGCCTATGCAGGATGAGACAGAGGCTAGAAAAACCAATAAAAAACTCTCTCCAAAACCCAAAAACAGATCTGAGAAAAACCCTAAAACCTAGAAGTCATAGGTACTTACCTGTTTTCCTATAGGGATCACACTTTTTAGGCCAAAAAGTGTGATTTCTGCTCTGTTGATCTGGGTCGGAAAATGTCAGAAAAAAGTGCCACCATTGTCACGGCTGGTTCTTGTGACTTTCGGAAACAACCAGAAATCTTATGGAAGTTAGAAATTTAATAGATCTAGGGTTAAAAAACTAGGCAACATTAAGAGAATTGGAAAAAGAAGAAACCCTAAGATGAAAACCAAAGGTCACCTAGGTTCTTGGATCTAAGGTATAAACCCAATGGAGTCACCAATTTATTGATTGGAAACAATCAGAAAATTCCCCAGTGGAGTAGATGGAGGATCTATAGATGTTGAGACCTGGCATTCTATCAAAAGAGGGTAGATAGAAGCACGCGCAGAAACCTCAGAAAGGTTTGGATATAAGGAAATCAAGGATGATGACAGGTAAAGGATGTGGCCTGTGGTGTTCGTCATCTTGGCATCAAGGGGAGGGATCACGATAGTGGGACCAGAGTCTTGATGTTCTGGTTGACTAGTGGTACCATAAACCATGAGTAGAGGAGTAGATGATCCACTACGAGTGGCCTCATATTTGCAAAGTACCCCAAGGAAATCACAAAGTGCCCCTAGTATTAGTGATTAATTAATTATTCTTAGAGAAGAAGAAGATAATTAATGATTTATCAGTTTATTTTTCATTATTGGGTCAAATATGACAAGGAATAATAATTTAACAATGGTTTAATTAATTATTCCTAGAAGAAAATCAAATAAATAGTCATTTATTTAATTATTCTTCATGGGTTTAACTATAAATTAATTAACAAAGTTGATTTATTAAGTAATTTCTCATAGTTAAAGAAATTTTACTATGGTGAAATTGGCTTTGCATGGTGTACTTCGATCCATCTAGTAAATTAGACTGGATGATAATTTTTTTGGTGATAAAATGATGCATTTATATGAACAATTAATGTGTAAGAATGAATCTCAGCAAGGATGAAAGGAAAAGAGAAATGTAAAGGTAAATAGTAGCCAAAAAGATGAAGGCCTTAGAATGCAGATGAGAAAGAAAATGTGGTGCTGGAAAAGAGGTTCAATATAGCTAAATAGGGACATGGGTCACAATAGCAACATAGAGGTGAGGGTACTAGTCGGTTGGAGTGTTGGACATGCGATAAGGAGAACCTTAAGAGATATTTTTCATAGAATCAGGGTGGTAGGCTTCAGATATATAGTGCAAAGGAGGCATACAATGTTGGGGATTTTGGTCAGAGCATTGCTCATATTTATTCAACATTGGATAAAAAACTGGTAGACCATCTGACATTTATTATTGAGATGGATGGTAAGCTTTGTGATCAAGTTATTTCTATTTTGATTCACCTTGGATCTATCTATAGCTATGTTAGTCCTGACTTGGTGGATAAGTGTGGTTTGTGTAGGGAATTGCATCCAAAATATTGGTTAGTGCAGTTGGCTACACGTACGAAGAAGTGAGTTCATCATTGGGTAAGAGCTTGTCCATTTGATTTGAATGGTATGCATACCACAACACATTTTAATGTATTACTGTTGGGAGAATACAACATGTTGTTGGCCATGGATTAGTTGTACCTTCATAGAACCAAGGTTGATTTTTATGAAAAAGATATTGAGTGTATGGATGACAACGGGGAACTAAGAGTCTTAAAAGGAAAGAAGAAATCCACATTAGTTAGAATAGTGAAAGCTATGCAGGAAAAGAGTAGTCGCAAGAAAGGGTGTGCATTATTTTCCATGCATATTTGTAGTGACAGTGGTAAGGATGTTGAAGATGCATATGTTTTGAGAAGGTACCTAGTTCTACAACAGTTTTAGGATGTATTTCCTGAGGAAATTTTAGAGTTTCCACCTCACAGGGAAGTAGAATTTTCTATTGAGTTACTATCAGGGGCAACATCAACATAAAAAGAAACTTACAAGATGACCACTCCTAAGTTGGTAGAATTAAATTTCCAGCGAAAAGAGATGCTTGAAAAGGGATTAATTAGACCAAGTGTATCACCATGGAGCGCACAAGTATTGTTCATGAAGAAGAAGGATTGCTCCCTCATATTATACATTGACTACAAGAAGTTGAAAAAAGTGGACATCAATAATAGGTATCCATTGTTGGGGATTGATGACTTGTTCGATCAATTAAAGGGAGAAGTAGTGTTCTTGAATATTGATATGAGATCTGCATACCACCACTTATGCATCAAAGAGGAGGAAATTTACAAGACAAATTCCTGGACTAGGTATGGGAATTATGAGTTTATTGTAGTTCCATTTGGTTTGACTAATGCTCTAGCTACATTTATGTTCTTGATGAATAGTGTGTTGTGTCCATATATGGATAAGTTTGTTAGTATGTTCATTGATGACATATTAGTATATTCTAAAAACGAGGAAGACCATGCAGAGAAGTTAGTAGCAGTGTTGAGGCTGTTGAGAGAGAATCAGTTGTATGCTAAGCTCAACAAGTGCAGTTTCTTTCAGACTAAGGTACATTACTTGGGTAATTTTGTCTCCAAGGAGGGAATTATAGTAGATCTAGAAATGATAAGGACCATCATGTAGTGGGTAGCTCCCAGGAATGTGGATGAGGTGATATCTTTCATGGGATTGGAAATTTATTATGGGAGGTTCATCAAAAACTTCTCACAAATTTCTTATCTTATTGTATCATTGCATAGGAAATGTAAGAAGTTTGAATGGACAAAGGAGTGGGAGGCTAGTTTTGAGAAGCTTAATAAGTTGTTGACACATGCGCTAGTGCCATAGATTGAATATTCAACCAAAGATTTTGTAGTGCGCACAGATGCTTGCATTAGAGGACTTAGTGGAGTTCGTATGTAGGATGGACAAGAGGTATGCTCCGAGTCACGAAAAATAAACGATCATGAGAAGAACTACCTGAAACGTGATCTTGAGTTAGTAGTGATCATACATGCATTGAATATGTGCATGCACTATCTTTTGGGTTGGAGGTTTTTTCTAATGATTGATCACATTAGGTTGACATATTTTTTCAACTAATCGAATGTGAACACATAGAAATCTACATGGTTGTCCATGACCAGTGAGTTTGAATTTGAGATCAAGTACATCAAAGGGGGGGAGAGCAAGGTGGCAGGTTCTCTTAGCAAGAAGGTACAGGTAACTCAATTTGGAGCTATGAGCTCAGATGGGATAGACCTACAAGATTGGATCTTATAGGCAGGTCAGCGAAATGTAAGGTATATGGAGATTATGCACAGGTTGCAGTAGAGTACAGGAACAGGTACATATGGTGGTACACGTATAGGTATAGGTAGTGGTATAGGTACATATACATATGTAAATGCACAGGATGTCGACTATTGTCTTACAATAGATGGATTCCTTAGATTTAGAGATAGGATATACATGTCAGACAATAGTGAGCTTGATAAGGTGATCTTGAGGGAATTTCATGTGAAACCATATTCAAGTCAGCGAGGCTACCAGAATACATTTACCGTAGTGAAGAAAATTTATTATTGGCTAAATCTAAGGAGGGATGTAGTAGATTTTGTGACTAGGGGTTTTGATTGTCAGCATGCGAAGCCAGAGTGTAAGAATCCAGGTGGACTGCTACAACCAATTGCAATTTTGGAATGGAAATGGGAGGTCATTTCCATGGACTTTGTCATAGGGTTGCCGAAGACAGTGAGACAACATGATTCCATCATGGCTTTTGTGGTCATGATGACAAAGGTAGCACACTTTCTTCTACTGAAGTCTATATTCTGAGCTAGAAATGTAGCACAAGTATTCATCATAGATGTGGTCAAATTGCATTGTGTTCTAAAGAATATTGTATCAGATAAGGATGAAAAGTTCTCTTCCAAGTTTTGGAAAGATTTGTTCTTTTCAACTTCTTCCTTAATAGCAGCAACCTTCCTAGGATGCATGGGACGAAGTCTTTGAAGAACAAGCTTCGCATCAGGATACGTGAGTATTTCGTTGTAGGTTTTAACCTCATATATAAATTACCTGCATAAAAATTATAAAACCCAGAAAACAAACAATGCGAGAGCATAACACATAAAACACATATACACAGAGATTTGCCTCTGGATCCCAAAACTAGGACTAAAAAATTGATTTTTCATTATATTCCTTTCATATTTACAATACATATATTGACATCACATCCAAAACCATGTGTGAAAACCATGCACAAAACCATAGGTAGGTATGCCCAGCCTAATATAGGGTCCAAAACAATTTTCCTCATGGTGCTAACTTGGACCTCGTAGAGAGGGGCTACCCATCCCCCTCAAACCCCCTGTGACCCCCCCACTGCACAACCATCACAACATAGGGGTGCTCCGCCCCCCCTCTAACCCCTTGGTTAACTACGTGGGCTAGTCGTGGAAAGAATATAACACAACCCAACATTCTCCCACTTGTTGTTTTCTTTCCACAAGGGGCCACAAGAGAGCTTAATCATTTATCCAGCCCTGTAACATCCATTGTTTCTTTACACCAAGAGAACTTCTCAGAGCTCACATATTTTGTCAATGCATCTGCAGTATTCTTCAAAGTGACCATATTTACGAACAACACCTTTTTATCTTCTATCATATCCCTTAAAAAGTCGTACTGAACATCAATGTGCTTTGTCTTTGAATGGTAAATAGGTTTCTTTGCCAAGAAAATTTCACTTTGGCTGTCATACTCTATCCTTATAGCTCCCTGTACTAAACCCATACTTGAACACAATCTCAACAACCAAACTGCTTCCTTGCTTGCATGAGTGGCTGCCATGTATTATGCCTCTGTAGTTGATAGTGCCACTACAGTTTGTTTCTTACTCATCCAACTAAATGGACCTCCAAATAGGTTAAACACATACCCACTTATAGATCTTCTCTGATCCAGATCTCCAACCTAGTCTGCATCAACAAAGCCATGGATATCAAAAATTCTATCCAATCCTAGTCTTGCTAGGTAGCACAAACCATAATCACTAGTGCCACGCAAATACCTAAAAACCTGCTTCACTGTTGTCCAACGCTCCTTCCCTAGTTTTGACATAAACCTTCTCAATAATCCCACTGCATGTGCAATGTCTGGTCTAGTACAGACCATCACATACATTAGGCTACCGACTGCACTTGAATATGGAACATGGGACATATCTTCTTCCTCTTCTTGTGTCTTGGGACACTGTTCAACAGATAAATTTACACCTACAAGGATAGGAACCTTCACCGATTTACTATCCTAAATATTAAACCTCTGCAATATTGTCTCGACATACTTCCTCTGGTTTAACCAGAGCTTCCTCTTTGCCTGATATCTTTTAATTTCCATGCCCAAAATATAGTTTGTAGCACCAATATCTTTCATGTCGAATTTGGAGGACAATTGGGTCTTCAAATCCTGGATAATTTATTTGTCATTTCCAACCAGCAACATATCATCCACATACAAGACCTAATAAATAACACTGTCACCAATTAATTTAAAATACAGATAGTGTAATGCCTTGCTTCTGGTGAAGCCAAGCCCCTGTATAAATGTACCAAATTTCTAATACCACATCCTTGGTGACTATTTTAACCCATACAAAGACTTCTTTAACTTCCATACCAGTTTTTTTCTTACCCTTCACCACAAAGCCTTCAGGTTGCTTCATGTAGCTCTCCTCTTTTAGATCCCCATGAAGAAATGTTTTCTTCACATCCATTTTTTCTTCCCCAAAATCAAAAGCAGCAACAACAGATAAAATTAATCTAATAGAAGCTATCTTGGCAACAAGAGAAAAGGTATCACCAAAATCAATTCCCAACACCTGGGAATAACCTTTTTCTACCAACCGAGCTTTATATTTGTCCACCTTTCCTTATAAATTTGTCTTCTTCTTGAACATCCATTTGCTGCCAATGGGTTTCATTTCAGTCAGCAACTCCACCAGATCCTGAGCCTCATTTTGATGTAAAGATGCTATTTCATCAACCATGGCCTCTTTCTAGAGTTTGACATCCTCTGAATCTACTACTTCCTTCACAGTTCTTGGATCATCATCAGTAATAGATAAAGCAAAATTTGAAAAGAGACCATATGGACTATACCTTTCTATATGCCTTCTTTCTCGAACCGATCTTCTCATGCCTGGAGTTTATGGCTCTTCATCTTCTGATTTCTCTTCTGCTATAGAGTCTGATTCTTCCTCCTTAAGCTCAAACTCTATCTTCTCAGGTTCCTTTGGTTGAATTTCATGTTTAATAACATCTTTCACCTCTCTGAACACCACATATCTATTGTACACAACCTTCCTTGTTACTAGGTTCCAAAGCTTATAACCCTTTAAACCATCCTTATACCCAATAAAGATTCACTTTTTGGATTTACTATCCAACTTGGTTATTTCCTCCTTTGGAACAAGTACATATGCATCACATCGAAATACCCTCAGATGTGAAAGAGAGGATATCTTACCAGTCCATACCTATTATGGAGTCTTATCCTCCAACACTGATGAAGGTGATATGTTGACCAGGTAACATGTTGTCTCCACTGCCTCTGCCCATAATTCTTGTCATAACTTGGCACCACTGATCATGCTTCTTGCCCTTTCCATCAACGTCTTGTTCATTCTTTTTGCAACTCCATTTTTCTCAGGTGTGTATGGAGTAGCCTTCTATCATGCTATACCACACTTCTTACAAAATTCTTCAAATCCCTTGCTGCAAAACTCTCCACTGTTCTCTATCCTCAACACCTTTATCTTCTTCTCTATCTAGTTTTCCACCAGAGCCTTAAATTCTTTAAATTTGTCAAAGAATTTAGGTTTCTTCTTGAGGAAATATATCCATGTATTCCTTTAGAAGTCATTTATAAATGACACATAGTACACATACTTACCTAGTGATGGCACCTTCATAGGTCTAAACACATCGTTGTGCACAAGCTCTAATATCTTCTTCGCCCTCTTACAACCAGAGGGGAAACTCACCCGTTTCTACTTCTCATATACACAATTTTCACAGAAATCAAAATTCAGAGAGCTATTAGTCATAACTTCTACCATACCTTTACCATGAAGTATTCGAAGGCCCTTCTCTCCAATATGTCCAAGCCTTTGATGCCGTAGCATGGTCTTTTCTCCAGAGACCACTAGATTTTCTGCTCCACTTTTAGGAACCACAGAACTATTGTACCCATCAATAACAGTGCTACCTTGCAACTTGTATAGAGTTCTAGTGCGAAATCCCCACATCAATACTAGTGCTCCCCAAACCATCTTGCAGGTATCTTTCTCGAACACTATTTTTACACCTGCATCATTTAGCTCGCTTACAGAAATCAAATCTCTGGCTAATGCAGGAATATTCAAAACACCTGGAAGTGTTCTAATCCTTCCACCTTGCAACTTCAACTTGACATTTATGTCACCAATGATTCTATCCTTCCTGTTATCCCCCAAGAAGACATCACCGCCATCATATTTCTCATACTCGCAGAACCACTGTCTATGGGGAGTGAAGTGAAAAGATGCACATGAGTTAATCAACCATGCCTCATGATCTACATGTGTACTTGAAGAAGCCAAGTACACGTCCCCACCTTCATCTGAGGTGGTTTTCACCTCTGCAAAAGGAGAATCATCAGATCCCTTTCCTTTTGTAGGAGCTTTAAATTTATAGTCCCTTTTGTAGTTCCCTTCCTTTCCGCATTTTCAGCACACCACCTTTACAAGTTTTCCTGGAGATTTAAATCTACCTCTAGATTTAGATCTCCCACTCAATGACTTATTTTTGTTTCTATTCTAGGACCAACCCCGTAGAGACAAGGCATCACCATTCTTTCTCTCCATATTTTTGTATCTCATCTCCTCCATCAGCAAGGATGAGACTATTTCATCAAACTAGAAGGCAGTTGCATTGCTACCTATTGCAATAACCAGACTATCCCATGAATTTGCTAGAGAACACAACAAACTGGTGCACTTATCTTCATCTAAAATTTTAATATCAACAGATAATAACTGACTTACCACATTATTAAATTTGTTCAGATGCTCTATCACCAAGTCTCCATATTTCATCCTCTAGTGATACAATGTTTTCCGCAGGAATAGTTTATTCAACAGAGACTTAGATTGGTACAAAGTACCTAACTTGTCCCACAAAGCCTTTGTCGTAGTTGCCCCTGATACATTCAACAATACTGAATCTGAGACACATAATCGTATTGTTCTCTTTTCCTTTTGATCCAACTTCTTCCATTCTTCATTGGACACTCATGTTGGTTTAATACCCAGATCTACCATGATCCACTGATCTTTATCCACCAACGGATCCTACATCTTGAGTTACCACAACTCAAAACTCTGACCATTAAATTTATTGATATTTATCTTTCCACTGCTCACCATCTTCTTTCACTGCCATAATCGATCCTGTAGATCTCCCACTAAACAAGGTCTACCACAGGATTGACCGAAACCCCTTAGCAACAAAGGTGTCCCCTTGAATCTAAAACAACTCTAATACCAATTTTAGGTTTTAACCCCGTACAAAAATTACCTGTGTATGAATTCTAAAACCTAGAAAATAAACAATGCGAGAGCATAACACATAAAACACATATACATAGAGATTTTCCCTTGGATCCAAAAAATGGGACTACAAGATTGATTTTTCATTATATTCCTTTCATATGTTACAATACATATATATACATGTCAAAGCATCTAATACCATGGATGAAAAATCAATGCGTCCAAAACCATGTGTGAAAACCATACACAAAACCATAGATAGGTCCAGCCAACCTAATATAGGGTCTAAAATAATTTTCCTTGGGCCGCTGCCCCAGATCCCGCAGATGGGGGGATACCCACCTCCCTCAAACCCCCTGGACAAGGGGGGTTTCTGCCCCCCATGTGACCCCCCACTGCATAATCGGTGTAATGAAGGGGGGGCTATGTTGGGCATAAAGCCCCCCCATAACATGTTTTGGGGCTCAAAGCCCAAGTTCTGGTCAAATAATGTTGTAAGACTCCACGAATTGCGGGCACAGAGTGTGAAATGTATGTTGAGTCATACGGTTATCCACCATAGCTTTTGTAATGTCATGTTGTCCTACCTATGGTCCACGAACCATGGGATTGTATAAATAAGAGCAAGGCTCTAAGTTGTAAAGAAAGGAATCAATAGATTGATTAATGTAATGGATGCACTGATCTAGTAGCGGATAGAGAAGAAGTCTAAGTTTCTTGGGTTGTAGTAGTAGGAAGAGGCTCTGCAGCTAAGTGCTCAAAGGCCTAGTAGATTCCATAGCTAAGTGCATAGACCCCTACAGCTAAGTGCGCAGGGCGGAGATGAGTCTGTAAGCCAAGATGAAGAATAATAAAGAGAAGTTTGATTCTAAATACTATGTATCTAATTTTGTATTAATTTCTATGCATTTATACTATTTTGTTTATTGAGCACACTTATATGAATACTAAACACTGTTAAGTATAATTGGCCTCATACAGATAAGTTAAGTAATCAGAAAATATCGGTTTAATAGTAAGGAACTTGGGTAATAACACAGATCGTGCCTCTACCAGGGCTACGCGAAGGCAGTATCACAGGCTGCGAGGGACCAATAGATGTGCATAGTGATGTGCACATAGGGTCAAACCGTGGACCATCAAAAACCCATCAGACATCTCCATGGTGCGAAAAGATGGTTCTAGCACCCTCCCATACTACCTCAGGTGAGACCTCGGTCTGCACTCTGCGGATTGTTTCCGAAAGGGCCAGTAGTATCGTGATTTGTTTGGCTAAATCATCTATGAACCTAGGTCAGGCCCACACAAGCCAACAAATAGTTTTGTAGCTGAGACTGGGATCTGAATAAGGGATGTCTGATGTCGTGTGACTGGAACACAACAAAGGAAGAAATTGAAGGGTTGTTGGACAATAAGATTCACAAGTTTGCAGCGTAGGAAAATAGGAATCCATGAGTATCTAAGAAACAGTGGTTGGAACACTACTTATATACGAAAATCCATGAAATTTCTTTGCATCTTGTTGTACCTATGAGATAGTAATAGTTCAGCTACCAATGCCAAAGCATCTAAAATAATTGTTTTGGGGGTTTCTGGTTTTAATTTTGGAAGACCAATGAATGAAGACAGATGTAGAACTGAAGTAATTAATCCTTTGGGTTATATTAATACTTCAACAAAGGACTACTATAAATCATTACATAGTGATATAGATAAAAAATAGTGGTGAGTAGAAGACAACAAAAATATGATTATCATAGTTTCCAGACTGTAAAACAGAACAATCATAAGTTAGAAAAATTTTTAAATCGTGTTCCAAAGGTTCAAGGTAGTATAATTAATGCTTACACAAGATGCTGATGATTTATTGATTAGAGGGGATTAGCTAAACAAATACTTCATTGATCCATTCTCTTAATAGATGATCACTTTAGGAGCTTATAGGAATAAATTGTGACACAATTTTTCCTACTTAGATATCTCTATAAGTCATAAGCATATGAAGAAAAACATAATGATTGAAAAGTAGAAAAACTTACAGGATAACACAAAACTGTGTAAACGAGATGTAGAATCCTCTGCTTTGTATTAAGGTTCCAGAAAGCCTGAGTACATTAAGGGTTTGCAAAAGCTTCCTTCAAACATGGCTTCCAGGTTCAAAGTAGAATTAATAGTCAAGACTTAACAAGCAATGAACTATGAATCTTAAACTCCAAAGCCATAACATCTCGAGAAAAGAGTAATATATACAATAATAAACTTAAGAAATATCCTAAACTGATTAAGATTTATTCTAGTAAAGGAAAATATCTTCATGCAAGAAGATAGGGGCAGCTATTGAACTGCTTCTTGTTGTCCCCTTTTATTCAAGTTGTGTTGGCTTTGTTTACCCAATATTTTTCCCTTTATGCTGATCGATTGTTTGTATCTTTTACTCTAGTCAATTCGTTCATTTAATCTTTACCTGATACTCTTTAAACTCTATTTAATAAGCATTCACCCTACTATGTAACTTTTGCTGTGATCCTTTTATCCTTACTGTGGATTTCAATTTTCTACTGTTTTTTTTTCAACAGTAAATCACTTTGGATTTTAATGTTACAGGGTGAAGAAATTTAATATGGTCTTCATATTTTTCCTCCAACTATACATAGGCTTTTTCTTTGTAAACCTGGAACAACAGCCTTCACCTACAAAATAGAGAAATCATTTAAGAAAAACAAGGTGACAGAGACGATCACGAATGGCTTTATTGAGCTTTAAAGGCTATTGGAAGGAGTTCAGGGTGTATCTGAAGGTAAAATGATGGTTTTTTGGTCGCAAAGGCTTATGGAGGGTTCACTGTGTAAAACAAGCAAAAATAGAGAAAAATGGTCATTTAGCATTTAAACGAGAAAAATAGTTTTCCTTTGAAATATGGCACGATAGTGAATAGTAACCATTTTGTCATTTTGTGGAAGCCAGTTTTCATCGCACCACTTATAAGGTGTGGGTAGTTTTGGGAAGAGGTCACCTGAAATGATCTGAGTTTGACATGTAGCAAAGGGAACAGTGGAATACCTCTTTTCAGGTGGGTAATTCCCTTACAGAGAGTCAACCCGAAATTTGCCAAGGGCCGTTGGATCTGAACACCTTAGATCGGACGATGGTGGAGTGAAGAATGAGTAAAGAGGGTACGAATGATAAAAAATGGTGGAAATGGTTGTATTATGGCTTAAATCCTAGATTAGCGGTTAAAATGGAGGTTTAGTTATTTCTTCGTTAAAATCATAAAAAACAATTTAATGAAGAAGAACTTTGCAAAACGCATATGACGGATTTAAAAATTTATGAACTGCAAGCGGATAAATGGCATCGAGTCTGGGCTCCTATCGCACATTGGAGATCGCATCGGTCGAGGGTATTGATATTAGCAGGACTTGTGATGAAGTGTTGATGCGAAATGGTGATAAATTATGGTATATAATGCTTTGAGTCCGTTGCACATCACATATCGCAATGTGGAGGATATATGTTATAGCGGGGACTTTGTGATGGGGGTGGATGTGATATGGCATGAAATATAATATATATCTGCATCAGGTCTAGACCCATTGCAATCAGGGATCCTGATGGTGGATGGTTGGTGCTTTAGTGGAACTTACGATGAGGGGTGGATGCGATATGGCTATGTAATATGATTTATATCCGCCTCGGGTCTGGGCACATCGCAATCGCATTTTGTAATGGTGGAGGTTATTTATATGAAAGTCTTGTCATCTCGCCGATGCGATGTTTTTTATAAAATACATAGTTTTATAACAAAACTAAGGGCTTCGGGTTATTTAATTAAAGGAGCTAATATATACAGGAAAGGGGATTTTAGGGGTTTTAATACATTAAATTAGTATTAATGTGGAATATGAGCGAAAAGGGAAAATGCGCTAAACTATGATGTTTTTTATGTGTTATTGGCTTTTCACACACACACACACACACACACACACACACACACACACACACACACACACAGATACACACACACACACCACACCACACACACACACACACACACACACACAGAACACACACACACACACACACACACACACACACACACACATATATATATATATACTTAGGCTAAATGACTTTTTGTGGGTTTTTCATGTAAAAAGGGATTTTACATGGGATTTTTACTTTACCTAGGAAAAAAGGGTTTTTACCTTAGGAAGAGGGGTTTTTGTGGAAAATGAATGAATATGAATGGATGAAGGTAAGAAAGAGGAAATTAGTAAATATATGAATGAATGGGATGAATTTAGTTAAATAATCAATCTAGTAGACCTTCACTTGCTTTGTAAAATTTCATCATGGACATAGAAACATATGGTGAAACATGATGATGTACCTTTTTTCCAATGAATTATCAAACTTTTGAAACTTGTCTCTACTTACCCTTTGCTTATCCTATCATTTTTTCTTCACTTAATGAGTGCTTTTAAGCTACAAAACCCTTTTCCTTTCCTTTTATTTTACAAAACAAACTATCTAAATCTACCTTTATAACCTCCAAGGGCTCAGATTAAACTGATGAGCACCTTATTATTCTCTACCTAACTACTGATCTACCAAGATTAAACAGTTTGGCTAGATCTTTATTCTCTAACTTTAACATCAAATTTAAAGCATGAAGCAGTCAAGATTAAACTATTTGACTGTCATGCGTTGTGGCATTTAAGACAAGCTACACACAACCATTATATTGCAGAAAAAGAGTTGTGGCATTTAGACTTGCTCACTTTCAGAGTTCATTTGTTTTATTTTCTTTCTAACCTAACATTTTCTTTTTTCCTTGATTTTTTAGAGCATATAACCTAAAATTTTCTTTGATATGGACATTATCATGATATTTTCTTTTACTAACATTTTATTCACTATTATTATGTCCACACCCTAAATTAAAAGTTTTTCAAATATTCTAACTTATCAAAACCAAAAATACTACAACATTGGCTCCATCTGGGGACTACTTTCTCCTGTAGAATGCAAACAACCTATAGATCCATGTGCCTTCTTCCCGGGCTATGGAGTCTTTAGTGTAAAAAATATCACACTGAAATCTTGGGAAGGAAAAGAAAACCAGAGTATTTACAATGAAAAATATTTCAACTACTTAGTACTGAATGTAATGTTTGAGAAACCTTCCATTTACAGGATAAGTGGAATATTTCCCTCAAGATTCTGTAGCACAAAAGTGTTGTTACCCTTTACTTCAGTAATTGCTAAAGGTGCAAACCATAGATTGTCAAATTTCCCATGCTTTCCTTTCTCTTCTCTCCTGGCATCCCATCTTAGAACTATATCACCTTCATTAAAGTCCCTTTCCCTGGCTCTTCTATCAAACATGGTCTTCATCTTATTCTAATAGTTGATTGACTTGTATTGAACTTCATCTCTATTTTCATTAAGTTCAATAATCTGATTTATTCTTCTTGAAAAATCATCAGGTTCATCTGTTGAATCCTGCAAGAATTTTAATACAGGGAAGGCCAAATTGGTAGGGAAAATTGCATCTTTCCCATAGACTAATTGAAATGGATATTTTCCAGTTGATCTATTTGGAGTAATTATGTTTTCCCATACTGCATAAATCAAATGTGAATCCCAACTCTTCTTATGATCATCTAGAGTCTTTTTTATTACCTTTACCAGACTCTTGTTTGATGACTCTGCAAGACCATTACCTTGAGGGTAGTATGGAGTTTAATGATGTAATTGAATCTAATATTTCTGGAAAAATTTAATCATTTTAACACTAGAAAAAGTTGTTTCGTTATCAGTTACAATTTGAGTTGGGCAACCAAATCTAGATAAGATATTCTCCTCAATAAACTTAATTACTACTACATGAGTAGCATTTCTGAATAGAATTGCTTCCACCCATTTAGTAAAGTAGTATGTTGCAGTGAGGATCCATCTATGTTGATTACTTAAAGTGGGGTGAATCTCTCCAAAAAAATCTAATCCCCATTGAAAAAAAGGCATTGAAACTATTGATGGAACAAGTGGAAGAGTTGCTAATTTTTGTTTACCAGCAAACATTTGATAAGGAACACAACCTCTAACCTTTGCCCCTACTTGTAAGAACAATGTGGGCCAATAAAATCCTCCCCTCAAAATCTTGTATGCTGTTGCTCTCCAAGCATAATGTCCCCCACAAAATCCTATATGAAACTGATAAATGATTCCTTCTGTATCTGATTCTATTAAATATAATAACAAAATACTTAATCGCCCTTTCTAGTATAAATTTGCATTTATAATGCAGTACTTGACTAATTTCAACTTAAGTGTTTTACATTGGGTTTTGGAGAATGATGCTTGACACTCAAAATGAATCAAGAAATTTACAATATTTTGATACCAGTTTGACAACAAGAATTTTTCATCGATGTGTATAGGATTGATCTACTCTAAAGGTAGAGGTTCTTTTGGATTGTCCCCTTTAGAATGAAGGGAAGGTTCTTATGGATTCTCCCCTTCTACAAGGAGAGAAGGTTCTTGTGTATTCTTCCTTTGTATTTCTAAAACAGAATTGATTCCAAGTACTTTGCAGTTGGATTCAGCTAGAAGCTTGGCTAATCCTTGACCTTTTACTAGCTTGGTAGTCTTGATAGTTAGATCAAACTCCAGAATTTGAGTGATCCGTCTACCTCTTTTCCCATCAATGTCTGGTTGGGTTAGGATAATTTCCACAGCACTGTTAGGGACATAAGCAGTAATAGGTGAATGTAAGACATACATCCTGAATGACTTCAAGGCTTGAATAAGGGCATAGGTGTGCTTCTCAATGATGTCATACTTAACCTCAACATCTCTCATAACCTTGCTGAAAAAGGCTATTGGTTTGACATGGGAATCTTCATTTTTCACTAACAGAGCAACAACAAGGGTTATTTCAAAGGCAAATGAGAAAATACTAAATGGCTTAGTATAATCAAGGCTGGCTAAGGTGGGAGCTTCAGATATTTCCCTTTTTATTTGTTCAAATGCGTGCCTAGAAGAGGAAGTCCATTTGATTTCATGGTCCTTTCACAGCATGTCAGTTATATCTTTTACAATCTCTGCATAATTTGGAATAAACCTCCTTAAAAATTTAATCTTGCTAGAAAAGCTTGAATCACCTTCTTGTTTCTAGGTAAGGCCAATGTTTCAATGGCAGATACTTGTTTGGGATCAATTGCTACTCCTTCCTTTGAAATAATATGGCCCAACAGTTTTCCTTCTTTGACAACAAACAAGGACTTCTTAGGGTTTAATGTTATTCCAAATTTTCTACACCTGCCAAAAACCTTCATCAAGTGCTTTAGATGTTTCTGATCAGATTTAGAAAAACCAATTATGTGATCAAGATAAATAACCACAAATTTATTTACTTGACCCATAAAGGCTATGTCCATAGGTCGCTAAAATGTTGCTCCAGCATTGGTTAAGCCAATTGGCATCCTAGCATACATGAATGTACCCTAGGGCGTAGTAAAGGCTATCTTTCCTTTGTCTGTCGTATCAACATTCACTTGATTATAACCTGAAAAACCATCAAGCATAGAAAGTCTTTGTGCTTCTGAAACCATTTGAAGTAACTGATCCATTTTGGGAAAAAGATAATTATCTTTTAATGATGCTTTATTCAGATTTCTAAAATCCACACAGAGTCTTATTTCTCCATTTTTATTTCTAATAAGAACTATATTTGCAACCTAATTAGATTATCTAAGAGGGAGAATGATCTGAGCATCTAGAATTTTCTTAATCTCCTTTTCTATATTTGGTAGAAGGGCTAGCTTTATTCTTATAAGCTTTGATGATAGGTTTTTGCTTCTAGTTTCAAAGGAACCTTATGTTGTATTAAGGAAGTATCATAGGCCTTTAGATCATCATAAGTCCAAGCAAAAACATCCTTATAATTTTGCAGTAAATTAAGATATTGATCTTTGATCTCAGGGTCTAGAGATGCACATAATTTTATGTTTTTGATATATTCATTAGTTCCAATGTTAATATCGTCTATGTCATCTTCTGAATAAATGGATTGAGGGTTTCGAAGGACATCATTTTGATCAAACAACCTTTCTAAAGGAATGATTCCTTTTGGAATAAAATTGTTTGATAATTGAATAATTTCATAATTAGAAATTTGGGTTTTAAAATCTGAAGTATCGTTTCCATCTGCATTATCATTTATTTCAGTTCTATCTTCATCAATTTGTAGAAATGAAAAATCATCTATTACTTGCAGAAATGTTTTAAATTGTTCATCATCTTCGAATATTTGCCAATGTTTTAGATTATCTCGTATAGATGGCCTATATTTGACTTTTATCTAATAGAGTACATCAGTATGACCAGGAATTTTAAAAGCTCTAGTAGAGACAGCTAAAGCATCTACGTGAATATTCTGATCTCTAGGAATATGAGTCAAATTAAAAGCATCAAAAAGGTTTTCGACCGAATCCCATACTTCATTTCAGTAGGACCTAAGTCTTGGGTGCTTGGTTTGGAAAGCATTTTTACTTACTTAACAATAAGTTTTGAATCAGTAAAAACACTTAGGTTTTGAACTTGTAAGCTTTTGGCTAATTGCAATCCTAAAAGGAAAGCTTTATATTCAACAACATTATTGGTAACTTCAAAATCTAATTTACATGATTGTGTTATATTTTGTTTTTTGGGTGAAATTAAAACCATTCTAGCTCTTGTCCCATCTTTCATGTAAGAGCCATCAAATAACAGTTTCCAAATATCGGTTTGATTTGGTTCAGGACTTTCAACTACCTCTTCAATTTTAACTTGAGTTTTATGTTGGTTTGAAGTGAGTTGAAAACAACCAAAGTCTCAACCTATTGCATAAATTGGATGGTTCCTTGGTTGGTCAATTTTACAAATAGTATGTATAAATCTTACCTCTCTATATAATCTTAATTGCTCTCCTCCATAAACAGGAATAGTAGCATATGACATATCCATCTGTAGAGTTCCCCATAATTTGGCATAACAAGACCTAGAAAGGAGAATTCCAAACTTGGAAGGGATATTTGTGACAACAATATCAAGTACTACAATTTTCACTGGAATTTGGGCAAGGGTAACCACTAGATCCTTGATCAATCCTAAACATGTCACCTTTTTATAATCAAAGGTGTACAGGTCATGGTAGGATCTAGTTATGTCGAGTTTCAAATGGTCCATGATAGATTTTGGCATAAGATTGTGTGATGATCCTGAATCAAGCATACAATTATACAACATGGAATCATTTGTTTTAAGAGTTACATAGAAGGGAGACTCTATCTCATCTATCATGTCTAAACTAGGGCCAAAAACTATTACTGGTTTTTCATCTTTCTGACTTATTGCATCACCTTCAGCATCAACTGAGGTATTTTGTATCCATTTTGTGACTTGGATTTTGTAACCAAGGTTTTTAGAAAGCTCTGACAATGGTGTTAGTGTCAGTCTTTGAAGCCTTCCACCAGCGATCAAACATGCTCTTACAAAGTAGTCTTAAGGTGTCAAAGTCAAATTTTGTCATTTCAGTGAGTCTTCAAGTAAAATTTGGTCACTAGGTATTAGGTCTACGATTTGTTTTCACTCCTTCCATAATTTTCCAGATGTCGGTCCATGTCACCATTCAAAATGAGTGTACCATCATTAAAATAGTTATCATCATTATTTCCTATTCCAATGGGTCATTTTACACCTTGTTTGTGCTTCAATTGTGCTTAGGTAAGGCACATTTCCCTCTCCTAGGGTTTTTGTTTCTGACCAAGACAAAATGAATTTGGAAAATGTGACAAAGGTTTTTGTCCATAAAAGGCCAAGGAAGAAAAAACTCCTTCACTTTTTACACAGGTTTCATGGTTTGGGAGAAATGTAAAGAGCATCATCTACCTCAGGAGTGTTGTTGCACTTCTAGAGTGACCTCGGCAAAATCAGTTTTTCTCCTAGACAGAATGCCCAAATTACTTTCTTGATGAGTCAACTCATAATTAGACACAAATATATTTACAATTAGATATCATGAGCTCAATTTGGAGTTGAGGAATACCTTCAAAAGTTGACTGCAACAGCACTCTACATTTAGGCAGCTTCATTTTGCACATTTTGACGAGTCTTGGAAGATTTGACCTTTGACAAGGAAAATGAACTCCAAATTGAGAAATTCGAGATGTTCTGAAAAATATACTTGACAAGCTTTCCAACGAGTTATCCTACACACACTTTTGACACAAGGAAGGCCTCCAAAAGTGGTCTAAAAAAGGTGCTATGCACCAAATTCTAGTGCTACGCATAGGAGCGGCACTACGCACCTGGGCTTCTTCTCCTGTGTTATTTTGAAATGGCACTACACACTGGAGCTGCGCTACGCACCTGGGAAGTGTGCTACACACCTCTCATCAACAGTACAAATTGCTATAAAATTCATCAAATTACATCAAAACCCCAAATTTCTCCATTTGCAAGTAACATTACTTTTTCTTGCAGACAAGAATTGTTGCATTGGTTTTGAGTTGTGTTCTCCCTCCAAAACATCAAACCCTAATTTCACTAAACTATTCCATATTGTAAAAATACAGTCCTAACTATTGTCCCATTACTACTATTCCATAAAAATCATCCTCCCATACATATTTCCCTCCCTAGAGCTTTTTCCTACATCCCAAACCCTATACCCATACATCGCAAACCCTATACCCATATATCCCAAACCCTACAATACTCGTAAACGCTACCATTACTCGTAAACCCCACCATATTCCATAAACATACTTACTCCCTACATCCCTTTCCAATTCTTGTTTACCCTCACCTACTTTCCTATTTAAAATCTCTTCATACTCATCTCACCCTCATTCACTAATCCATCACTCGTCATTTACCATAAAGGCAAACATCAGTATAATAATGGAGAGGGACAATGAGTATGAAATGGAGGAAAAGAAACATAGTAACAGTTCTAGAGAGAGAGAAACTCGGGGTAGAAGACCTCATAAGCGAGGGAAACATATCAGAGAGGAGCCCACTAGTTTGAGGGAGCTGCAAGCCTACCCATTTGCCCTATCTTGTTTCAGACATCAGTCATGTTTTACTTTTTGTGAAATGGTGGAAAGGGTGAAATCCCATCGTGAATTAGCAAGGTCATTTGTGACATATTTGGAGGACAACAATGAGGAAAACCTTGCTAGAGTCACATTCACTTTTTCACCAGTTGTCATTTAAGAGGCTAGAGGTATTCCAAATGTGGGTGAAATGTGGAAAAAAGGTCAATACATTGAGAAGGAGTAATATGAGCCTTACATTGAGGCTAAATATGATAACAAACTCAGTAGAGTATTCCCCTTTAAATTCTTGGAGGATAGGTTTGCTCCATTAATGAATATCATCATTAAGTACTTTACTTGTGAAGGTAGGTTGTCTCGACTGTATGCCTACCACATTAGATTGTTGTTGCATTTCACTAGGTTGAGAATGATGAATATCCCCTACTTCACATTAAAAAACATAGAGAAGATGGCATTCATTGTAAAGAAGAAAACATACCCCCAGTAGCTAACCAACATATACCACTTCTCTATGATTAAAATCATTGTCTTACATCAGTTGAATCTACTTAACATACCATGGGAGACCTCCATTTATCATGAAATGTTCGAAAGGCCTCAAGTCTTTTCATCAGTGCCACGAGAAGAAGGTGGACCTTTACGACAGCAAAGGGTCCAAAAGACTGAAACTATGGGAGTGCCATTATTTGCGACATATGAAATAGGCACTAGGAAACATTTTGCAGATGCCACGTGAGTATTATCTCCACCAGGTGTGGAAGGGGTCTCGCCTTCATCTTCAGGCTACAACCAAATGTTATCTCCACAAGGAGTGGAAGGGGCTTTGCCTTCATCTTCATCTAAATAGGTACAGGTTGGGTAGAACATCAAGAGAAAAGGTAAAGGCAAGGTAAAAATGCATGAGAAGAATCCTAGTGATGAGAAAGAGAGATATTTTTACTTGGTTGATCATGAGGAGACACAGGGAGTTGATGTCATTGATTTGGAGACTCAAGGTACAAAAGTAACTAAAGACATGATCATCAAGGAGCAAGAAGCTGATATACAAGCCTTGTCAGTCAATTTAGGGAGGCCAAAGTAGATCATCAATTATCTTGAGTAAGAAAACAAGCAATTTACCGACAAGCAAGTCCTCATGGAGTTGAAAATGATCAAGGAGAACCAGCAAAAGGAAAAAAAGGCAAAGGTCAAGATGACCTCCATGAAGCAAGAAATTGAGAATGACTAGGAAACTTGGCTTGAAAGGGTCAACATACACCTTGAAAGGGTCAACATGCAACTTGAAAAGCTGCTTGAGAAGGCCAATAAAGAAAAGAATATGCTTCATCACATGGCCTATCACTATATGACCCGGAACAAAATTTGCAATATAAGGATGAGCAAACTTAAGGCAAGGTTGAGGAAGGCCTTAAGGAGAAAAAAGGAGCATGACAAGCTAAAAATATTGGCTAAGGCCTCACTATCCCATAAAAGCAACTAATGAGAGTGCCTTGTGCCAAATATGGGCAAGTTTTGGTGAAATTTTGTCATTTTGAAATTTTGAAATTTTCTAACACATGAAATTGCATTAGGTGCATAGCGCCACCAGCGATACGCTCTTGATTGGGAGATCTTTTGGAGGAATGGCTTGCATATTAATATTCTGCGTGATGAGAGCATCAATCCTTGAAAGGTTCAGCAAATTTGGTGAAAATCTTGGTCACCTAAAGGTCAAAAAACCATCAAAAAATGAGCTCTCTACCTCGTTTTAGACACACAAGAAGCAGTCTTGGGAGATTCCATTTTTGAGGGGGCACATCACCTCCAAATGAAAAAATTAAAGATGTTCTAGAAACTATACAAGCAGGCCTTTCTAATAAGTTATCTTGGGCTCACCTTGGCTAAGGGGAATGCCTCGAAAATCAGCTGAGAAGTGGCTTTACGGACAGGACAGGTAGCGTTATGCATAGGACTAGTTTGCTCAAAAATCCTAATTTCGCCTAGTTTTTCTACAAGTTGGCCTTTTCTCTCATCTTGGATGAATTTATGATTGTAAATGATGCTTTGATATGTAAATGTAATTGTAAAATGACCTTAGAGGGTAGATTCATAATTTTGAGGTGGTTTGGAGGTGAATGAATCAGTTTCCATGGTTTTTGGGGCAAGCTGTTCCACTGCCTATATTCTTGTACTTAGTGTAGATATCGTTGAAACAGTCCCTTATCTCTTGGATTCGACCCCTGATGGCTAGCATAGGTGGTTTTCATGTCTATATTATGTATTTTTTCAGTCATTAGCAAGGGTTGTACTCTCTTGGATGCTTTGAGCTATATTGTACATCTCTACAGTAATTTGGCAAGGAAATAAACCAGGATTTACAGTTATTTCTGTGGTATTCTTGTGGTAATGTTTTTTTGCATAGTTTCTCATTCTGTCATTAGTTTTTCTCATGTGTTATGTGTGCCAAAATATAATTCATTCTTCTAAACTAAATGAAATCAAGATAGATAGGTAGAATACATTGGTTATAGTGCTCTACCTTGAGAATACATTTAGTTTTTGATGTTTTCCATAGTTTGAAGAAGATACATGATATCTGCATGCCCTCCTTAGCTCCTCATTAGTCTTAGACCTGCCATATCATTCGCTTACAAGTGCCAAGACACCTTATAGAACATCATTCATTCTTGGCTTGATTTCCCGGACCCAAAGCTTCCTGCACCATTTGATCTAGCAACAAAACCTTCGAAATCAACCAAAAACCCTAGAGCTACTATACCTAGCCTAAAATTCATATTTAATTCAGTCATCTCAACTAAGTTTGACAAGGAGGGATCCCTCTCCTGACTTGGTAGGCTACCAGGTTAAGCGTGGTTTGTGGTTACCCTAGAATTGCCTCCCTTCAGCTTGAGGTCAATCTAGGCACTAACATAGTGGCGACCATACTGGGTAATGTAGTCTTATGTTCCTTAGCAAAATGTATCAAGTTTAGATCTAATTGTTGATGGTGGACAATGATCAGAAACCGGAAGGCTGAAATCATTCACCTGGCGACTCTAAATCAGTTTCGAGATCAGATCCAAGGACTCCACTGGAGGATGAACCTGACTAGAAAAAACATGAAAGGAAAACATGGAAAGATCACCGATTCAAGTTGGAAATTCATCCAAGACATTATGTTCTTTGTTATAAATTATTTCTTCTCTTTTCCCTAGAATGTCAAGAAAGCCTTACAAACTATATTGTATTTGAGAAAAGATCCTAGACCTGCATTAGATTCTTTCCCTTTGAAGATTGTGAATACAAAATGTTAGCATGCCTTTGATCTTGATAAAGGGCCTTCTTCTGAATCTTATGATTCTTGTCTTCAAACTGATGAGCCTATCGAGACCAAGACTGATTCTACATCTTTTGTACATATTCCTATACCTTGTAAAATTCCAGATATATACAAACCTCTGATTTTACCTCTGATATCCCATGCTTTCCCTAAAAAACATTACCTATATCTACCGAGATTTGATGGTGAATGTGACAACATCACTGCTAAGAGACATGTATTGAATTTTGAGTCTTTTCTTGACCTTTTTGAAGTTGATGAAGAAGATGCCAGTATTAGGATTTTTTCTCTTTCTTTGCAAGGAAAATTCAAGATTTGGTTCAAAACCGTGTCTGATGCCATTATCTCAGATTTCCAGCAGTTTGTCAAAGTTTTCGTCGACAAGTGGGTGGTTAGACAAAACCCTTTCTTGATTCTAGAAGAGTATAACCAGCTGAAAAGACAGCCAAGGGGGATAGTACAACAGTTTTATGCCAGAATTAACCAAGTCTATTTTTCGATACCTATTAATATAAGACCTCCTCCTCGATCTTCTCTGTTGCACTATCCATAAGCCTTTGATCTGGAAATGGAGTTTTAGCTGAGGGAAAGGAACCTTGCAACACTTGAAGAGATGTAGAATAGTGCAGTAGATGTAGAGGCTAATTTATTGATAAAATGGGCAAAGTTGAAGGAAGAAGAAATGAAGAACATAGAAATAGAGGAATCAACATCTTTAGAGGTAAATCTTGACATTTTCGTAAGTGCAGTGGAAGAGATGATGCAAAAGAACACCACAAGGAACGAGTATGATGTTGAAGACCATGGCTCGTTGATTGAAGAAAAACAAGTGGTTGATCCAAAACATTTTCTTTCTTATCCCAGTTGTCATAGATCCGATAATGATTGTTTTATAGATCATCTTGGAGAAGAGAGATCTGTTGATATGACATGTATGCTTGATGATGTCTTTTATACTGATGATTTGCCTCAGTTCGATCAGTATGGATGATGGTTATGTTCTCCAAATAGAATCTAGTCTTGCAGAAAAATCAACAGTTGGTTTGTGGAAGGAGGAAGTTCACTTTCAGCAATTCGAGTACAGTGATTAGCCATTGTATATCAGCTATGGAAGTAAGGAGGAAAGTGCAGCAAATTTTGAAGCAAGTGAAGGATCTTTGCCTTTTTTTTTTTTCTTCATTTCAGTTCATTAGAGACAACTTTCTTGCAATCAGAAATCAACCCTCGATATGTTTTGATTTGTACCATCTTCAGGGCAATGAAATCCTTGTTCAATACTTCTCATATCCAGATTTGCAGCCTTCTAATACCATTCAATGTCAGGTTGCGGATGAATACTTGGAAGATGGAACATATGATCAAATGATGCAAGATGATTCCCTACCATTCTGTTTTGAATCATTTTAGTTTTTGAAGGGAAATTTTCATAGTATATCTTCAAATGAGTAGCCTATCGAAAATCATGCAATCTAATTGGAACTAATAGAAAATGGGTTGCAACAACATTTTCCAGTTTTTCACGATCTAATAGCTGATGTGTTGGATGATGTCTACAGTCAAAGACCTTCTCCATTAGCTACCTATGAGCTTGAAACAAGTATTGATGCAAACATGATCTAGCAGTTGGTTTCTTTTTCATTTTCAGTAGGAGTCGCATCACAAAGCTCAAATGAAAGTTTGCATTCATGGTGTGAGGAGAAGAAAAGTAAACCATTGGATGAGGTAAGCCCCAGTGCACATGAATTTCAAGATCCTTATGTAATATTTTTGGAGTTAGAGAGAGAATCCATATTATTAAATGGATCTCTCTACAAGTTTTCATGGGAGTTGCCTTTTAGTAGTTCTCTCTTGTTGTTCATAAGAAAGCACTTACGAAGAATTCATACAACAGCCAAAATACTTACATGGTTGCATTGCTTGTTTCATTTCACTTGATCAAGTGATGAATGGAACAATTAGAGTAGGTTTTGTTGAATACGCTCCATTTTGATCATATGCTCCAGTTTCTCAGTTGTGTTTTAGTATTGAGTCGTTTCAAGTCAGTTTGTGTCTTTGAGTCATTAGTATTCAGTCATGTAATTTTAGCTCCAAGCCCAATGGATAAGGCTACTAGGTCTACGATGTTCTTGACACCTCCAAGGAGCTACCATTCCAATGGAGCCAATGTTAGTGTTAGTCTTTGAAGCCTTCCACCAGTGATCAAACATGCTCTTACAAAGTGGTCTTAGGGTGTCAAAGTCAAATTTTGTCATTTCAGTGAGCCTTCAAGTAAAATTTGGTCACTATGTATTAGGTCTACTATTTGTTTACACTCCTTCCATAATTTTCCAAGTGTTGATCCATGTCACCATTCGAAACAAGTGTAACATCACTAAAAGAGTTGTCATCATTATTTCATGTTTCAATGGGTCATTTTACACCTTGTTTGTGCTTCAGTTGTGCTCAGGTAAGGCACATTTCCCTCTCCTAGGGTTTTTGTTTCTGACCAAGAAAAAATGAATTTGGAAACAGTGAGAGATTTTTTAGTCTATAGAAGGGCAAGGAAGAAAAACCTCCTTCACTTTTTACAAAGGTTTCATGGTTTAGGAGAAATGTCGAAACATCATCTGCCTCAGGAGGGTTGCTACACTTCTGGAGTGACCTCGGTAAAATTAATGTTTCTCCTAGATGGGATGACCAAATTACTTTTTTGATGAGTTAACTAATAAGTAGACACAAAGAGCTTTTCAATGAGCTATCATGAGCTCAATTTGGAGTTGAGGAAGACCTTCAAACGTTGACTGTAACAACACTCTGCATTTAGGCAGCATCATTTTGCACATTTTCACTAGCCTTGGTAGATTTGACTTTTGGTAGGGAAAATGAACTTCAAATTGAAAAATTAAAGATGTTATGGAGTGTAGACAAGACATGGTTTCCAACAAGCTATCCCGTGCCAAATTTTGACATAGGGAAGGCCTCCAAAAGTGGTCTTCAAAAGGCGCTACACATAGGAATGACGTTACGGACCTCAGCTTTTTCTCCTGTGTTATTTTGAACTGGCGCTACGCATAGGAGCTGTGCTATGCACCTGGGAAGTATTTTGTGCACCTATCATCTGAGCTACAAATTTTTGCAAAATTCATCAAATCACATCAAAACCCGAAATTTCTCCATTTACAAGTAAGTAACATTACTTTTTCTTGCAGACAAGAATTGTTGCATTGGTTTTGAGTTGTGTTCTCCCTCTAAAACATCAAACCCTAATTGTCTCTAAACTATCCCATATTTTACAAATATTGTCCTAAATGCTATCATGTTACTATTGTTCCATAAAACTCATCCTCCCATACATATTTTCCTCCCTAAAGATTTTTCCTACGTCCCAAACCCTACAATACTCCCAAACCCTACCATTACTCCTAAACCCTACCATATTCCCTAACCATACTTACTCCCTACATTCCTTTCCCATTCTTGTTTACCCTCACCTGCTTTCCTATTTAGAATCTCTTCATACTCATCTCACCCTCATTCACTAATCTGTCACTCCTCATTTACCAGAAAGAAAAACAACAATACAATATTGGAAAGGGATAGTGAGTATGAAATGGAGGAAGAGACACATAGTGATAGCTCCAGACAGAGAGATAATCAGGGCAGAAGACCTCATAAGGGAGGAAAACATATCAGAGAGGAGCCCACCAGTTTGAGGGAGCTACAAGCCTGCCCATTTGCCCTTCCTTGTTTCAGACATCAGCCATATTTTATTTTTATGAAATGGTGGAAAGGGTAAAATACCATAATGAATTAGCAAGGTTTTTTGTGACACATTTGGAGGACAACAATGAGGTAAACCTTGCTGGAGTCACATTCACTTTGTCACCAACTGTCATTTCAAAGGCTACAGGTATTCCAAATGTTGGTGAAAAGTGGAACAAGGGTCAATACATTGAGAGGGAGTACTATGAGCCTTACATTAAGTCTAAATATCATAACAAACCCAGCAGAGTATTCCCCTTTAAATTCTTGGAGGACAGGTTTTCTCCATTAATGAAGATCATCATCAAGTACTTTACTTGTGAAGGTAGGTTCTCCCGACTCTATGCCTAACACATTAGATTGCTGACGCATTTCACTACAATGAGAATGATGAATATCCCCTACTTCATATTCAAAAACATAGAGACGATGACATTCATTGTAAAGAAGAAAACATACCCCCAACATCTACCACTTCTCTATGATTAAATCATTGTTTTACATCAGCTGAATCCACTTAACATACCATGGGAGACCTTCATTTCTCATGAAATGTTTAAGAGCCCTCAAGTCTTTTCGTCAGTGACACAAGAAGAAGGTGGACCTTCAAGACAACAAAGGGTCCAAAAGACTAAAAATATGGGAGTGCCAATATTTGTGACATATGAGAGAGGCACTAGGAAACGTTTTGTAGCTAACATGCAAGTATTATCTCCATCAGTTGTGGAAGGGGTCTCGCCTTCATCTTCAAGCAACAGGTAAATGCTATATCCATAAGGAGTGGAAGGGGCTTTTCCTTCATCTTCAGCTAAATAGGTATAGGTTGGGTAGCACATCAAGAGCCAAGGTAAAGGCAAGGGAAAAATGCATGATAAGAATCCTAGTGATGGGCAAGAGAGGGATTTTGACCTGGTTGATCATGAGGAGACACAGGTAGTTGATGTCATTGATTTGGAGACTCAAGCTGCAAAGATAACTAAAGACATGATCATCAAGGAGCAAGAGGTTGATATACAAGCCTTGTCAGTCAACTTGGAGAGGCCAAAGTGGATCATCAATTATCTTGAGAAAGAAAACAAGCAATTGACCGATAGGAAAGTCCTCATAGAGTTGCAAATGATCAAGGAGAACTGGAAAAAGGCAAAAAAAGGAAAAGGTCAAGATGACCTCCATTGAGCAAGAAATTGAGAATGACCAGGAAACCTAGCTTGAAAGGGTCAACATACACCTTGAAAAGCTGCTTGAGAAGGCCAATGAAGAAAAGAATATGCTTCGTCACATGGCCTATGACTATATGACCTGGAATAAAATATGCAATATAAGGATGATGAAACTTAAGGTAAGGTTGAGGAAGGCCTTGAGGAGCAAAAAGGATCATGACAAGGTAACAATCTTGGCTAATGCCTCACTAGCCCATCAAAGCAACTAATGAGAGTGCCTTGTACCAAATCTCAAAAAGTTTTGGTGAAATTTTGTCATTTTGTCATTTTGAAATTTTCCAACACATGAAATTGCAGTAGGTGTGTAGCGCCACTGGTGCTACACTTTTCACTGGGAGACTTTTTGGAGGAATGGCTTGCATATTCAGATTTAGCATGATCAGAACATTAATCCCTGAACTTTTCAGCAAATTTGTAGCAAATCTTGGTCACCTAAAGGTCAAAAAACCATAAAAAAATGTCCTCTTTGCCTCTTTTTGGACACACAGGAAGCAGTCTTGGGAGATTCCACTTTTTAGGGGGGACATGACCTCCCAATGAAAAAATTGAAGATGTTCGAGAAACTAGATAAGAAGGCCTTTCGAATGAGCTATCTTGGGCTCAATTTGGCTAAGGGGAAGTTCTCCAAAATCAGTTGAGAATTGGCACTACGCATAGGACAGGTGGTGCTACGCATAGGACCAGTTTGGTCAAAAATCCTAATTTCGCCTAGCTTTTCTAGAAGTTGACTTTTTCTCTCATATTGGATGAATTTATGACTATAAATGATTCTTTGATATGTAAATGTAATTGTAAAATTACCTTAGAGGGTAGATTCATAATTTTGAGGTGGTTTGGAGGTGAATGAATCAGTTTCCATGGTTTTAGAGGCAAGCTCTTCCACTGCCTATATTCCTATTAGTTTAGATATGGTTGAAATAGTCTCTTATCTCCTGGATTAGGCTCGTGAAGGCTAGCGTAGGTGGTTTTCATGTCTATATTATGTATTTTTTCAGTCACTATAAAGGGTTGGACTCTCTTGGATGCTTTGAGCTATATTGTACATCTCTACAACAATTTGGAAAGGGAATAAACCAGGATTTGCAGCTATTTTTGTGGGATTCTTGTGGTAATGTGTTTTTGCATAGTTTTTAATTTTGTCATTAGTTTTTCTCATGTGTTATGTGTGCGAAAATATAATTCATTCTTCTAAACTAAATGAAATCAAGATAGATAGGTAGAATACATTGGTTACAGTGCTTTGCCCTGGGAATACATTTAGATTTTGATCTTTTCCACAGTTTGAAGAGGATAAATGATATCTGCATGCCCTCCTCAGCTCCTCATTAGCCTTAAACCTGCCATCTTATTCGATTACAAGTGCCAAAACACCTACCTACCTTGCCCCACAGAACATACTGCATTCTTGGCTTGATTTCTTGAAGCCAAAGCTGCCTGCTCCATTTGATCCAGCAACAAAACCTTCAAAATCAACCAAAAACACTAGAGCTACTATACCTAGAGCAAAATTCATATTTAATTTAGTCATATCAACTGAGATTGACAAGGAGAGATCCCTCTCCAGACCTAGTAGGGCTAGCTACCAAATTAAAGACGTTGAAGACCATGGCTCGTTGATTGAAGAAAAACAAGTGGATGATCCAAAACATTTTCTTTCTTATCCCAGTTGTCATAGATCCGATAATGATTGTTTTATAGATTATCTTGGAGAAGAGAGATATGTTGATATGACATGTATGCTTGATGATGTATTTTATACTGATGATTTTCTTCAGTTTGATCAATATGATGATGATTATGTTCTCCAAACAGAAGCTAGTCTTGCAGAAAAATCAAAAGCTAGTTTGTGGAAGGAGGAAGTTCACTTTCAGTAGTTCAAGTACGGTGATCAACCATTTTATGTCAGCTATGGAAGTAAGGAGGAAAGTGCTACAAATTTTGAAGTAAGTGAAGGATCTTTACCTTTTCGTTTTTCTTCGTTTCAGTTCATCAGAGACAACTTTCTTGCAATCAGAAATCAACCTTCAATAAGTTTTGATCTGGAACATATTAAGGGAAATGAAATCCTTGTTCAAGAAATCTCATATCCGGATGTGCAACCTCCAAATGCCATTGAATGTCAGGTTGCAGATGAATAATTGGAAGATGGAACATATGATCAAATGATGCAACATGATTCCCTACCATTTTGTTTTGAATCATTTCAATTTTCGAAGGGAAATTTGCATAGTGTATCTTCAAATGAGCAGCCCGTTGAAAATAATGCAATCTCATTAGAACCAATAGAAAATTGGTTGCAATAGCCTTTTCCCGTTTTTCACGATCCAATAGCTGATGTGTAGAATGATGTCTGCAGTCAAAGCCCTTCTCCATTAGCTACTTGTGAGCTTGAAACAAGTATTGATACAAACTTGATATGGTAGCCTGTTTCTTTGTCATTTTCAGCAGGATTCACGTCACAAAGCTCAGATAAATGTTTTCATTCATGGTGTGAGGAGAAAAAAAGTAATCCATTGGATGAGCTAAGCCCCAGTGCACATGAATTTCAAGATCCTTATGTAGTATTTTTGGAGTCAAAGAGAGAATCCATATTATTAAATGGATCTATTTACAAGTTTTCATGGGAATTCCCTTTCAGTAGTTCTCTCGTGTTGTTCATAAGAAAGCACTTGTGGAGAATTAAAATAACAACCAGAATACTTACATGGCTGCACTGGTTGTTTCATTTCACTTGATCAGGTGATGAATGGACAATTAGAGTAGGTTTTGTTGAATAAGCTCCATTTTGAGCATATTTTCTAGTTTGTTAGTTGTGTTTTAGAATTGAGTCAGTTTCAAGTCAGTTTGTGTCTTTGATACATCAATATTCAGTCAAGTAATTTCAACTCCAAGCCCAATGGATAAGGCTACTAGGTCTATGATGTTCTCGACACCTCCAATGAGCTACCATCCCCAATGGAGCCAATGTTAGTGTCTATATTTGAAGCCTTCCACCAGCGATCAAACATGCTCTTAGAAAGTGGTCTTAGGGTGTCAAAGTCAAATTTTGTCATTTCAGTGAGTCTTCAAGTAAAATTTGGTCACTAGGTATTAGGTCTATGATTTGTTTTCACTCCCATAATTTTCCAAATTTCAATCCACGTCACCATTCGAAATGAGTGTAACATCACTAAAAGAGTTGTCATCATTATTTCATGTTCTAATGGGTCTTTTTACACCTTGTTTTTGCTTTAATTGTGCTCATGTAAGGCACATTTCCCTCTCCTCTGAACAATAGAAAATGAATTTGGAAAATGTGAGAAAGGTTTTTGTCCAAAGAAGGGTAAGGAAGAAAATACTCCTTCATTTTTTACATAGGTTTCATGGTTTGGGAGAAATGTCGAAAACATCATCTGCCTGAGGAGGGTTGCTACACTTCTGGAGTGACCTCGGTAAAATCAATTTTTCTCCCAAATGGAATGACCAAATTATTTTTTGATGAGTCAACTAATAAGTTGACAGAAAAATATTTCCAATGAGCTATCATGAGCTCAATTTGGAGTTGATGAAGACCTTCAAAAGTTGACTGCAATAACACTATGCATTTAGGCAACCTCATTTTGCACATTTTTACCAGTCTTGGGAGATATAATTTTTGATAAGGAAAATGAACTCTCCATTGAAAAATTCAAGATGTTCTGGAAAGAAGACTCGACAAGCTTTCCAACGAGCTATACCACGTCCAAGTTGGACACTAGGAAGGCCTCCAAACCTGGTCTTCAAAAGGTGCTACAGATAGGAGTGGCGCTACGCATAGGAGCTACGCTACGCTCCTAGGAAGTGCGCTACCCACCTATCATCTGAGTTAAAAATTGTTGAAAAATTCATCAAATCACATCAAAACCCCAAATTTCTCCATTTTCAAGTAACATTATTTTTCTTGCAGACAAGAATTGTTTCATTGGTTTTGAGTTGTGTTCTCCCTCCAAAACATCAAACCCTAATTATCACTAAACTATCCAATATTGTAAAGATAAAGTCCTAACTTCTGTCCCATTACTGTTGTTCCATAAAACTCATCCTCCCATACATATTTCCCTCCCTAAATATTTTTCCTACATCCTAAACCCTATACCCATACATCCCAAACCCTATACCCATATATCCCAAACCCTACAATACTGCCAAACCCTACCATTACTCCTAAAGCCTACCATATTCCCCAACCCTACTTACTCCCTACATCCCCTTCTCATTCTTGTTTACCCTCACCTGCTTTCCTATTTAAAATCTCTTCATACTCATCTCACCCTCATTCTCTAATCCATCACTCCTCATTTACCATAAAGACAAACATCAGTACAATAATGGAGGGGGATAGTGAGTATGAAATGGAGGAAGAGACACATAGTGACAGTTAGAGAGAGACACTCAGGGTAGAATACCTCATAAGGGAGGAAAACATATCAGAGAGGAGCCCACCAGTTTGAGGGAGCTACAAGCCTGGCCATTTTCCCTTTCTTGTTTCAGATATCAGTCATGTTTTACATTTTGTGAAATCGTGGAAAGGGTGAAATCCCATCATGAATTAGCAAGGTCGTTTGTGACACATTTGGAGGACAACAATGAGGCAAACCTTACTGGAGTCACATTCACTTTGTCACCAATTGTCATTTCAAAGGCTACAAGTATTCCAAATGTGGATGAAAATTGGAACAAAGGTCAGTACATTGATAGGGAGTACTATGAGCCTTACATTAAGGCTAGATATCATAACAAACTCAACAGAGTATTCCCCTTTAAATTCTTAGAGGACAGGTTTGCTCCATTAATGAAGATCATCATCAAGTAATTTACTTGTGAAGGTAGGTTCTCCCTACTGTATGCCTACCACATTAGATTGCTGATGCATTTCACTAGGGTGAGAATGATGAATATCCCCTACTTCATATTCAAAAACATAGAGAAGATGGCATTAATTGTAAAGAAGAAAACATACACCCAACAGCTAACTAGCATATACCACTTCTCTGTTATTAAAATCATTATTTTACATCAGCTGAATCTACTTAACATACCATGGGAGACCTTTATTTCTCATGAAATGTTCAAAATTCCTCAAGTCTTTTCATCAGTGCCACAAGAAGAAGGTGGACCTTCAGGACAACAAAGGATCCAAAAGACTAAAACTATGGGAGTGCCTGTATTTGTGACATATGAGAGAGGCACTAGGAAACATTTTGTAGCTGCTAGGCGAGTATTATATCCACTAGGTGTGGAAGGGGTCTCGCCTTCACCTTCAGACCACAGGCAAACGCTATCTCCACAAGAATTGGAAGGGGCTTTGCCTTCATCTTCAGCTAAACACGTATAGTTTGGGCAACACATCAAGAGAAAAGGTAAAGGCAAGGAAAAAATACATGAGAAGGATCCTAGTGATGGGCAAGACAGGGATTTTGACCTTGTTGATCATGAGGAGACACAAGGAGTTGATGTCAATGATTTGGAGACTCAAGGTACAAAGATAAATAAAGACATTGTCATCAAGGAGCAAGAGGTCGATATACAAGCCTTGTCAGTCAATTTAGAGAGGCCAAAGTGGATCATCAATTATCTTGATCAAGAAAACAAGTAATTAACCGACAAGCAAGTCCTCATGGAATTGCAAATGATCAAGGAGAACCAACAAAATGCAAAAAAAGGAAAAGTTCAAGATGACCTCCATTGAGCACAGAATTGAGAATGACTGGGAAACTTGGCTTGAAAGGGTTAACATACACCTTGAAAAGCTACTTGAGAAGGCCAATAAAGAAAAGAATATGCTTTGTCACATGGCCTATCACGATATGACCCAGAACAAAATATGCAATATAAGGATGAGGAAACTTAAGGCAAAGTTGAGGAATGCCTTGAGGAGAAAAAAGGAGCATGAAAATCTAAAAATCTTGGCTAATGCCTCACTAGCCCATCAAAGCATCTAATGAAAGTGCCTTGTGCCAAATGTGGGCAAGTTTTGGTGAAATTTTGTCATTTTGAAATATTGAAATTTTCCAACACAAGAAACCTTTTGAATGTGAGACTTTTTGGAGGAATGGCTTGAATATTCAGATTCAAAATGATGAGAAAATCAATCCCTGAAAGTTTCAACAAATTTGGAGAAAATCTTGGTCACCTAAAGGTCAAATAACCATCAAAAAATGACCTCTCTACCTCTTTTTGGACACATAGTGTCATGCGGAAAGAGTTATTTTTGCGGACAAAGCTAACCTCCCTAGGAGTCTAAGACTCTCTAGTGACAAACAAACCAAACAAGAGCAATCCTTCTCTAAACACACATTATTCTATGAGAGATCAGTGTTTCCGATCTTACCTTGGTCCAACGTTGTGTAGCAGTCCAGCCTTGTGATCCAGATGAGCTCTCCTTCACTTTTAAGACCTGCATACACTAACAAAGCAACGATT
>APFE031130269.1:1192-13072 GCA_000404065.3 Pinus taeda
GTTGAATATGAGAACCAAATTGATCAAGTTAAAGGGTTTAGTTGGTACCAATTAGTTAAACTTTGAATAGAATATGTAATGGAACAACAATTTACATGACTTTTAGGATATTTTTATGTGAGATTATGTAGGATAAAACAAAGGTGATTACTCCATTATAACTAAAAAGGTATCACAATCTTACAAAATCCAAGAAAATTGAAACAAACATAATTTTTGTTACTTCAAATTATATTCTTGTTTCAATAATTAGAATTCTTAAGATGGACCAACTAATCTCCAAAAATATTTGTTCTCAAGCATTACTATGGAGGTGTGAATCACTTATTTTTTTCTCTAACCTAGAAATGACTACTTATCTTCAATTTATTCCTAGACATGTCCATATTGAAACAATCCTTGAAATTATCATTATCTTGCATAACCAAATCCTATTTCAAATTATTTGAGAAAGTCTATTATTACATGGTATATTAACAAAATATAAATATTGTGCATAATATTTTTATGCATGATATCGTGATTCTTGAAAATATTTTTTAATATTAATTATCAATAAGATTATAATAATAATTTATATTAGTTAATATAAATATATAATATACCATTTTGTATTTAGGGAATCTAATTTATAATTTAATATTATTGTATTATGAATCACCCTTAATAAAGAAAAGGAATATTGAAGAAATACAATATTTCATAGGGACCATCATTAAAAATAAAACACTAAATATAAATAATATTATTTCTAATAGAATAAATATTATATAAATATTATTTGTTGGCCTTTTCATTAGAATCCACCAATACAATTTCAAGAAATATTGTGATCTTTCATTGACTCAAATTAGCTAGAAAGAATTATGAGAAAAAGGCCATTTCTTCTACTACGTGAGACAAAAAGAAAAGAAAACCTCTATTATCAATTTTTAAGGGATATTTATTTTTTTAGTTTTCAAATTTTTCTAACTTAGCGATAATTGCTAATTTAATATTCTATCAATACCTACTTTGATATGATAAAATAGAGTAGAAATAAGTTTTATATGTTATTGTCTATATGCCTTTCTATTATCCTCTTTATAAACACCATCATGCATGCACATTATTATAGCCACCACTCTATTTCTATTATTATTATCGGAGTTGTACAGTATATAAAAGTATCTTTATCCATGTAGATTCACCCACAATATTATTATGGAAATCCTTGAATTGGACATAGTTCTTCTTACATTACCATGGTTTAGAAATACCACATGCCCAATATGATGTGTTTGACATGCCATTTTCTTAAATTAATTAATTTGAGATAATTTAATTAATAGAGTATATCTAACTTTGCTAGAAATATTATCATTGATATGTCACTATTGCCATGAATATTCTTACATATTCCATGGGTTTAGAAATCTTATCATTTATATGTCAATGTTACCATGAATATTCCAACACATTCCATGGGGTTTAAATATCTACAATCAACCTAATAATTAAATTATAACTATGGAAGATCCATTCTTACGACTAGAATAATTATAGGCATATATATTTTGGAATTTATTCTCAATTTAACTTAAAAAAATATATTAACATTCAATTAAAACAGTTATGGAAGCCACATAAATTGTTCTTGATTATGAATTTTTTTGCATAATTATAGGCATATATATTTTCGAATTTATTCTCAATTTAACTTAAAAAAAATATATTAACATTCAATTAAAACAGTTAGGGAAGCCACATAAATTGTGTCTTGATTATGATTTTTTTTTAAAATCTCCCATGGAATTTCAATTTCTCCAATGTACTTCATTCTGATTTTGTAAGAAAAAATTCATTCACAACACAATCCATAGAAATTGATGGCTTTGTGGTTATTTATGTACTAAATGTAACTTCAATTCACATTTGGTGCACACAATTGAGGAGCAGAAGATTGGGTTGATACTCGAGAAGATTTTGTTGATTATATATATATATAGATAAGCATGATCTACAACTAAAGAACTAGAGAAAAAGAAATTTCATATCAAGAATTTATTTGTTTATGAAAAATATAGTTTTTATTATTTTTTAATGTTTATGAAGTAATATCTCAATTGGATTTTGCAGAACATGTATTGGTTGAAGTTATTTTTCAACTATTACATGAATATTAAACTAATATAGTGGTATTTTTTGAATTTTTTTTAGTTTAGAAAATTTTGTGTTAATATTTTTTCATTCGGCCTTTTCAAATTTGTCCAAAAACATTGAAGCAAATATCATATGAATTGCAAAATTTCAAACTCATATGCCTTTTGAAAATTTTTGTGTTAGTATTTTTTCATTCGGCCTTTTCAAATTTGTCCAAAAACATTGAAGCAAATATCATATGAATTGCAAAATTTCAAACTCATATTCCATTGGATATAATAATCCTTCATCAATCCAACATGATCCAATCCACCCCGTAAGGACAATTGTTTCCCTAAGTTCACTAGGGTGAAAAAACTGTTGCATAAAATTTTACATAAGGGAAACTAGAAATGTGTATTTTAAGACCTCGAAAGCCCAATCAAGTGTCTAAATTAATGAAAAAGAATTCGATGGAATCGATTGGTGCTCTGAGTTAGTCACTACAAAACTTGGTAATGTGCATGGATGATGGTGTTTATAAAGAGGAACAATAACATATAATATTCATTTTTGCTCTATTTTATCATGTCAGAGTAGGTATGGATAGAATATTCAATTAGAAATTACCACTAAAGTTAGAAAAAATTGGAAACAAAAAAAATAATTCTTTGAAAAATTGATAATAGAGGTTTTCTTTTCTTTCTTTATCTCCTAGTCTAACTGATAGAAAAATGGCTGCCTTCACAGAATTGCTTCTAGCTAATTTGAAACAATGAAAGATCACAATATTTCATGAAATTGTATTAATGGATTCTAATGAAAAGGTCAATTCCTTTATAAGTAAGACTCTACCTTTCATTTTCAAACAATATTTATATAATATTTATTCTATTACAAATAATATTATTTATATTTAGTGTTTTATTTTTCATGGTGGTCCCTGTGAAATATTCTATTCCTTTAATATTGCTTTGCATCGTTAAGGGTGATTCATAATAAAATAACATTAAATTATAAATTAGATTAGCTAAATACAAAATGGTATATTCTATATTTATATTAACTAATATAATTTATTATTATAATCCTATTGATAATTATTTTAAAAAAATATTATTGATTTGTTATTGTTGTAAAATATTTTTTGTGTTGATGGAGAGTCTTAATCATAATTGAAAACAACTCCGAATATGCATTATATTATATTTTTATTAATTAGCGTAGCTAATTATCATAACATTTTAAGAATTAGTCTATATGTATAGAGAATATCATGCATAAAAATATTGGGCTCAACATTTTATATTCTATGTTTGATTTGGGTATGCAAGATAATGATAATTGCAAGGATTGTTTCAATATGGATATGTCAAGGAATAAATTGAAGATAAGTAATCACTTATAGGTTAGAAAAGAAAATGAGTGATTCACACCTCCATAGTAATTCTTGAGAACAACAAATTTTGGAGATTAGTTGGTCCATCTTAAGCATTATAATTATTGAAACAAGAATATAATTTGAAGTACAAAAACTTTATGTTCGTTTCAATTTTCTTGGATTTTGTAAGATTGTGATACCTTTTTAGTTATCTTGGAGTAGTCACCTTTGTTTTATCCTACAAAATCTCACACAGAAGTATGCTAAGAGTCATGTAAATTGTTTTTCTAATACATATTCAATTCAAAGTTTAACTATTTTTTACCAACTAAACTCTTTATCTCGATAAACTTGGTTGTCATATTCAAATTAAAGTTGGAGAACAAAGTATCTCCACTGACAACATACACCAAAATATAAACATGTCCAAAAAAAAAATACTCTTACTGAAGTCTACTATCCATATTCAAGGTGTGTTCTAAGTTATCTATTATAACAAGGTTGTCAATTTCGAAATATAATTTAGGTAGAAATGTGTTCTATATTTTATCTATATGTAAATTTCAAGCCACAATTTACATAGAATTGGGTTCTAACTTTTATGTTTTACTTTGAAATTGCTAATTTTTTATTTAAAAGCAAATAAACGTTATTTTAAAATTTAACTTCTATTCTTTTGCTTTGTCATCGCCCATTCCTTCTTTTCTAGTTCGAAATTGCCCATCTCTTACCTTGAAAGAGATTAAATGTTCCTTCTAATTTTTTTTAAGGTTATTTTTTTGTTTTTGGAGATTTCACGAATATAATTAATATTCTGCGTTCAAAATTTAGGTAATTTTTTTTTTTTTAAATTACCTTTCTTTTTGTTTGTGGAGATTTCACGAATATAATTAATATTCTGCATTCTAAATTTAGGTAACATTGTGCTTTTTTGAATAACTCTTTCCTTTTTTGGGCGTTGTAATTAGTATTTCTTGAACACAACCCTAACCTTTAGTTAAGAACTGGTACAACCCTAACCTTTAGTTAAGAGCTGGTAGAAGAATTCGACCCGTTTCCGGGCGGTATTTTTTGAACTCAACCCTCACGTTTAGTTAAGAGCTGGTAAAAGAATTCGAGTCGTGCGCATTTCACAGTCGTAATCTATTCAACCCTAGCATTTAGTTAAGAGCTTATATAGGAATTTGAATCCGAGCAGTTTATTTTATAGCCATTTTCGCGCGGATTTCAAAAAAGCAATCTCTCCCCATTGTAAGATGTGCACAATTATTTCAATAAGTATTATATGAAGATGTTCCACCATAAGTCAGACTGAATATACGAAGGTCTTGTCTTCAATTCACAATGTTGTTGCCTCTGTATTTATATCTTTGTTGGGAGAGGATGATGTGTTGGATCAACGACGTTGTTGCTTCTGTATATTTGTTGGGAGAATGTCACACTGGATACATGAAGGTCGTGTGTTCCATCTACGCTCCTCTCTCTTGAGAGAGCTGACACAGGTAGTATGTTCGATCCACAATGTTGCTGCATCTCTATTTTTGTTGGGAAAGAATCACATTGAATATACGACGGTCATATGTTCCATCCACACTCCTCTATATTTTTGTGGTAGAGTGCCACAGTGTGTATCTTTGTTGGCAGAGCGTCAGAGTAAGAAGGTCATGTGTTCAATCCACCCTCAATGCACTTAGCACCTCATAATTCTACTTCAAATCAGGCAGGAGGTAAGGAGGCCATTTCTATCTTCCACCCTTGTTTTAAAGTAAGGTTTATAGATTTTTTTTTCAACTATGGATATGGTTTATGGATAATTTTGTTTGGACATTTTAAACCCGGCCTCCTTTTTGTTTTAAAGTAGGGTTTATAATTTTTTTCTACAACCATGGATATGTTTTATGAATAATTTTGTTTTTACCTTTGAAACTATACATCTTCTTCGAGCCTTCTTTTATAATATGGTTTATAAAACATATTCTACAACTATGTATGGGGTTTATGAATACTTATGTTTGCACATTTGAAATGTTGACCAGTTGTTTATAATTAGCTTGTTTATAAATTTTTTTCCTACAATTATGAGAAATAATTATTGATACTTTTCGTGTTCCATTATAATTTTGTTCACACATTTGAAATTCTGAGCACTTTGTCATCAAGATTCGTCCTCAATTACTATATCCACCCAATCATGTGGACTGAATTTTTATATTATGGTTACCCAGATATCAATCATACTCGTAGCCCCAAAATTATGACCCAAAAATAGAGATTACTGCGTGGACTTCATAGAAATCCATGCAAACGTTCACCTTTTTTGGGGTTGGGTGATACACTTTGATGTCTCATTTTTCTAAGTGTATTTTAATATGAAGATAGATTCAAATTTTTTTTATTGGAATTTGGAAATTTTGACAATGAAATTATTATATTTTTGAATTTTTTAATACTAAATAAATTTAACGTTGTAAGTTATATTTTTAAATAGAAAAAATTATGTTTAATTTTTTTAAATATAAGTATCTAGAAACAATGTAGGAATTGGAATTTGGCACTAATATCATATATTTTTGAAATTCTAATACTCAAATAAATTTAACTTTTTAAATTACTTTTTAAATTAAAATTTATTTTTAATATTTCCAAATATAAAAATATACAAAATATGAATTCGTGGAAAATTGTTAAAAATATTTTTTATATTTCTTGAAATAAAATAGGAAAATGTTGCGAGGTGTATTTATTTTTTATGATCACCACTCTTTCAACTTTGATATTGAAAATCATAAGTTCATTTTTGTTATAATTGTGATCAATTATTGAAATACATCTTAGTGAGCCAATACAGTAGAAATACCCCAATACATTAGACATACATCTTATGAGCGTAGGCATAGAGAGAGGGTATGGTTGTTTCTATAATCTTCTGTTTCGGCCACCGTGAAGTCATTTGTTCCTATGACCATTTGTTCTGATGACCCTAATATTTTTGTAGTTCCAATTTGAGACCACATATGTCAGATTATAATATCATTTTTATTGGTGTTCGATCGTACTTAGTGGAGGTATTTTGATGTTTCGTTGTGTTTTCTGTTTGTATGTTATTTATATTTGTGGGTTTCTAGAATTTATGTCTATAGAAATTGAGTTTTTATTTTATTTTATTTTTTAAAGATTTTATATAATTAATCCATTGATTTTAAATAGTTCTAGACATTAAGAATATGAGTTGTGTGATTTTTCTCAACTGATTTTGATACTATTTTTATAAATTTTACAAAAAAAAATTAATTAAATTGTTGTTCTGATAATTACTTATTTATGTTGCAAATTGTTATACATATTATTTGTTATATTATCATCTATATATTGATATTTCAATTAGCAATGTAAATAATTAATCAATAAGTATTAAAAATAAAGGGAATAAAATGATATGCAATTTTTATTCCCTTTTAGGTTTTCTAAGGAGGCAAAGGTCAAAGGGGGGGTGGGGGAGTTGATGTAACGACCTGCAGCTCCAGCGTGAAGTGCGACGGTGGAAGTGCGAGCTCTTCCAAATGTGTGATGACACTTATGTGCATTTGTTAGGAGGAGACTTGTTTATATGGCGTGGAGGGTGCATGGAGGCTGACTTGATGAGATAGGGGCTTTTGCGATGGAGTAAGGGCGTGGGTGAGGTCGGCTGGGTAAGCCATGACCTCCCCTTCAACGCATATATATTGTATTGCATTGGCACTCATTTGAACATCGAACCAACTCGCTCTACATCATTCGCTCAACAAGGAAGTGTGCAGTTCTAGTGCGCAAGACTAAGGGAAGGCGCAGATTTAGCATGCACCCATTCTTGGGCAGGCTACAGGGTGAGGCACGGTTGTGGGTGAAGGTGTGGGTAGGAGTGCTCGATGGTTGAGTTGTGGTGTGCACGGGTGTGTGGCGCCTGACGGACGGTTGCAGTGTGCATGGGTGTGGCGCCCGGTTTGTGTGAAGGTTTGTGCGACAACTTGGCATAGGTGTCTTGGCGACTCGGGTGAGCACTCGCTCGTCGTGCAAGTGTGCACAGTGACTTGGTGAAGTGTTGAGATTGTGGACGGAGGTGCCCGTGTGTGGCGTCTTGGAAGCGTGCCCAAGTTGGGCAAACAACACGACCGTGCGACAAACTGAACGAAACATTGGTGAGTCGTACGATGACCGTAAAGAGGTGCCGATGATTTAGGCAACCGAGTTTTGCCTTGGATTGTGAAATTGACAAAGTATGAAACTTGGGCTTTCCAAGTATACTTGTACATTGTAAACTGTTGTATAATATATTGTTGGGTAGACTCATTGTTCAGGGAGTTGCCCCTCCCTTTCTACTGCGCAATTGTGTTCATCATTTATAATTGTTGTTGATAATGAATGTGTATGGGTGTTCATTGGTATAAAGGATAAAGAATAATACTTGGTTGAATCACAAGCTATGTAGGAATAAGTGGTTAGGCGTAGTCTACGAACATAATTATTGGTGAAAAGAAAGTGTTCGGTGGTGCTGTACCTCACCAAGAGCTGTTGAAAGACTACCATTGGCCTGGGGGCATGACAGTTGGTATCAGAGCTCAGTTGAAGTTGGTATTAGAGTAGGGTGGCTGGTGACGAAGTGAAGGTGGTATACACTTGGAGTCGGTGACTGGTACTTGCAGGTAAAAGAGGTTGGCGAACACTTCCTAATAAGTGTTTCATCAAGGACTTGGGTTGTAGGTGAAACTATTGTATGGTTGAAACTATATTGCAAAGAAGAAGAAGGCTATTAGAAATGGCTGAATCTCAGATTGGGTATAGTTACGGTATGAAGGACACTACTCTTGGGTTCATTGAGAAAGTGTTGGAGAAAGTGGAGGACATAGAGGCTTACTAGAATAAGAAGATTGACTTGGTTGTGAAAGATCAAGAGGACAATTCGAAGATGAAGGAAGAGCTCGAGGAAATCCAAACCCAACACGACTACACCGATCTTATGTGTACACAACTTGAAGTAAGGGTCAAGGAGGTTGAAGAAGCAAGGGATCAGGGTCTTGTAGAGATCATGGACTTGAAGAAATCTCTTGACGAAGCTAGAGATGAGATCATGGTGTTGAAGAAGGCCATGAGGCATAACTCAGGTGGAGGAATGCCTCATGTGAAACTCAAGGAACCCGAACCTTTCGATGGTACAATGAGTGCAAAGACTCTTGGTAACTTTCTATGGGACATGGAGCAATACTTGGAATGATTGGGACTATCTGATGATGAGACGAAGGTCAAGATAGCTGCTCAGTTCTTGACAAAGGATGCTAAGATGTGGTGGCAAAGACGCATGGATCAGATTGCCAGTGGCAGTTCTAGTGACATCACTTTGTGGGATGAAATGAAGGGAGCTTTGCAGGCCCATTTGAGTCCTCAAGATGAAACGTGGGAAGCAAGGATGAAGGTAAAATTCATAATGTAGAAAGAGAACCTTCAGACATATCAGCGGGAGTTTGCAAGTGCGGTCTTAGAACTTCCTAACATGGTGAAGAGGGAAATGGTATTCAATTTCATTATTGGGTTGAAGCCTTGGGAACGGAATGAAGTGAACACACAGAGGATTAGAACACTTGAAGAAGCTTTTGCTGCTATGGACAGGTTGGTGGAGCATTATGATGAGACTTCTTATGATAGGGAGAAGAAGTCCGACAAGCCGAAAGATAAGAATAAAGAAGATGGTTCGAAATCATATGATAGTTCGAAGATGAAGAAAGTCTTGAAGTGTTGGATATGTGCAGGACCACATACGGTGAATAATTTCCCTTCTAAACCTAAAGTGGCTGCGATTGCACAATCTAATGCGAAGAATGAATAAGCTTCTGTGGGGATGATGCAGATACTTGGTGTTGCTGTTGCTATAGAGGTGATCTCTCGGAGGGATCCTGAGAGGAATAAGTTGGAGTATGTTCGGATGAAAGTTGGAGATGCTGATATACCCAGTATGGTGGATAGTGGGGCCTCTCACAACTTCATGGGAGAAGATACTGCAAGAAGGATTGGGCTGAAATTTGTACCGATCAAGGCACAAATGAAGACATTGAATTCTCCTTTGGATGAAGTTCTTGGTGTAGCTGAAAAGGTTGACACAACACTTGGTGAGTGGACAAGGAAGGTTGACTTCACTATAGTGTTGATAGATGACTATGAGGCTATGCTAGGAATGGAATTCATGAAACAGTTTGATGCTATGATTGTTCCACATTTGAAGAAGCTATACATTTACGATGTAAGGGAAGATGTACCCATTGGTGTGCCTACCATTGGAGTAACAAGACCTGATTGTAAGTTGGTAGTGATGCAAATGGAGGACTAGAATTGGATGGATGACATGAGTAATCAATTGTCCATGGTTGAGACAAAGCTTACCGAGCAGTCATTGGTCATCGAGACTCTTTTAGATAGTATCTTGGACTTGCCAAGAAGGCTAGAAGAGGTCGAGGATGATGATGATGATGATGAGGCATATGTGAGGCTGAATGTTCGAGAGGAGGATCGAGTCACTTATCTACAGAGGATGGAGATTGAGGATCCTAGTAGATGGATTGAGGTGATTAGTGAGGGTGAGCCTTCAGGCTCTACTCCCTCCACACCTTCTTAGATGGACAAGAAGATGGGGCTCATTGTTAGCTGCTCATGGTAGTGAGTCCTTTAAAATAGGTTGAGAAGGTATGACAGATGGTGCAGGGATGGCTTGGCATCAAGCATCATGACATGTTGCAGATGGGATGGAGTTTCCATGGACGTGAGCATGGTGAGATTCTTGGTGAGTCTGAGATGTGGTAGAATCTGAGATAGACTAGTGAAGGCATAAGGAGGAACATTCTTATGATTTGAATTGATCACCTGACTAGTTCAAGTCATGGGGGCTAGCAGTGTACCAAAGAGATGTTGGCATCAGGAAGACAAGGAGGATCATTCATAGGATGAGGACCACACATGATGAAGATGGTAGTTCTGCATATGATGCATGGATTTTTGCAATATGTGGAGGAATTGACATAATGGACCAAGGATGAGATAGACATTGGTGATGATCTTGGTGGAGGGCTACCAGGATGGTATGTTGTCGAGGACAACAACGACTACCGGTGGAGGAAGATGTAACGACCTGCAGCTCCAACGTGAAGTGCGATGGTGGAAGTGTGAGCTCTTCCAAACGTGCAATGACACTTATGCAAATTTGTGAGGAGGATACTTGTTTATATGGTGTGGAAGGTGCATGGAGGCTGACTTGATGACTTAAGGGCTTTTGCGATGGAGCAAGGGCATGGGTGAGGTCGGTTGGGAAAGCCATGACCTCCCCTTCAACGAATATATATTGTATTTTGTTGGCACTCATTTCAACATCGAGCCAAATCACTCTACATGATTCGCTCAACAAGGAAGTGTGCAGTTCTAGTACGCAAGTCTAAGGGAAGGCGTAGATTTAGCATGCACCCATTCTTGGGTAGGGCTACACGGTGAGGCGCGGTTATGACTGAAGGTGCGGACATGACTGCCCAGTGGTTGAGTTGTGGTCTGCACGTGTGTGTGGCACCTGACGGATGGTTGTGGCGTGCACAGGTGTGGCGCCCGGTTTGTCTAAAGGTTTATGCGACGAGTTCATACGGGTGTCTTGGCGGCTCGGGTGAGCGCCCGCCCATCGTGCAAGTGTGCACGGTGACTTGGTGAAGTGTTGAGATTGTGGATGCAGGTGTGTCTCGGTTAGAGGCGCCCGCGTGTGGCGACTTGGAGGCGTGCCCAAGTTGGGAAAACAACACGATCATGCGACAAGGTGAACGAAGCGTTGGTGAGTTGTGTGCCAACCGTGCGGAGGTGTCGACGAGTTAGGTAACCGAGTTTTGCCTTGGATTGTAAAATTGACTAAGTATGAAACTCAGGCTTTCCAAGTATACTTGTACATTGTAAACTATTGTAAAATATATTTTTGGGCAGACTCATTATTCATGGAGTTGCCCCTCCCTTTATACTGTGAAATTGTGTTCATCATTTATAATTGTTGTTGATAATGAATGTGTATGGGTGTTCATTGGTATAAATGATAAAGAATAATACTTGGTTGAAAATCACAAGCTAAGTAGGAATAAGTGGTTAGGCGTAGTCCACGAACATAAGTATTGGTTAAAAGAAAGTGTTTGGTGGTGTCGCGCCTTGCCAAGAGCTGTTGAAAGACTACCGCTGGCCTCGGGGCATGACATTGGAGGTGGTGGAGGAGGAGGAGACAAAAGACGGTTGAGGAGGAGGTGGAGGTGGAAGAGGTGGTTGTGTTCATGGAGGTGGAATAGGTGGAGCCAGAGGAGGAGGTGGTGGAGGTAGTGGAGGAGGTGGTGGAGGAG
>APFE031130272.1:0-19465 GCA_000404065.3 Pinus taeda
ACAAAATTCAATAAATAAGAAATTTTATTATCAACACAATTTTTACATCCATTCTTAATATTTTTATTTAAATCTATCCAAGTTAAATTTATTAAGAACAACTAATTACCAATAAAGATTTCCCAACTATAACTAAAATCCAAAAAAAAGAAAGTAGAATTTTACATCTCCACTCAAAAATCCAGCAGACTGTAGTTTTTCAGATTAGGATTTGGAGAGAAATTTGCTCCGATTTTGTAATGTTTTTGATTGCTTTGGCTCATACTTGCAACCCTTTTATATATATATATATACAGAATAGTTATGTTTTTACAAGAAATTATAATTTCGTAATTTAAACAACAATATTGTATATTTGAATATATTGCCAATTTTAGATTTTAATTTATGTTTCTATGGTTTGATTCACCGAATACACCAAAGACAAGTATAACTCATTGCAGTTTTATTGTTTAAATCAGTTCTATTGTATATTTCAATTAATGCTATTGATTGACTAATTAAATAATTATGGTTATTAACATAGACTATAATAATTTCACATAATAATTTATTTAAATTGTTCTATATATAATATTGTTTAATTAGGCAAATAATTATAATATTAATAAAACCATGGTTTTAAATTCCACTGAAATTTTATGAAATTTGACTACATAAAGGTTTGCAATTAATTTATCATTAGATTTATTTTTATTAATTAATATTAATAAATTTATTCATATAAATCATATAGAATAAATTTAATTATATCTCTACTAAACTATTTTACAGTTATGAAAAACATTTATCTTTAAACAATCATGTTAGAGAGAAAATCTCTATTAGAGTACGATATTGAAGAGAGATATTGTAATAAATTTGATTTTCTTTAATATTAAAGAAAATGAAATTTCTGATATTATGATAACTAAGGCAAGCCTTAAGACAATGTTATATGCACGAGGCTAAAAAAATAAGAATGTTTTATTACATACAGTAAACATGCATATAATATTAAAAGGTAATAAAATTATGAGGAAAACCTTAAGAAAGTGTTAATGTTATTGGCAGAAGGCACAAAAAATAAGAATGCTTTATTAAACATAGTAAATATGCATATAATGTTTGACATTATTCCTAATTTTCTCAAAAATTAGGTTTTCTAAATTTCTACATCCCTCACTTTAGTTTGTGCTTGAAAGAAACTACCAACTGAACCTCTATCAAATTAGACTTGGTGATAGTCTCTATCAGTATCAATCCTCTCTATCAGTATTGAACCTCTAACAAATTTGTTAAACCACTATCAATTTTATTAAAAATTTAATAAAATTAAACAAGAATCAAATATAAGATAAAAAAATATCAGTATTGAACCTCTACAAATTTGTTAACCACTATCAATTTATTAAAAATTTAATAAAATTAAACAAGAATCAAATATAAGAATAAAAAAATATCGAAAGATAAATCTGGGTGAATCTGAATGGGAAATTGAACCTAAGTAATAAAGGGGAACCTTGGCTTTCAATTTTGTTCACATCCCTATTTATATGCTTTTGTGCTAAGCTATTTTTGTGCAAATCAAAGAGTAGACCATTTCAAATATATATAATATCAGATAAAACCTCATTAAAGAAAACCTAAAAATACAATAACTTAAATATGTACATTCAATGACTTGAACACATATAATGAAAAGAATCAAGCATATTAAAAACTGGCTATTAAGTGGCCTCTCTAGCTATTGCATGGCCTCATTTAATTTTCGTTATGGCTTTGTTTAATTGATTATTTTTGTTACAACCATGCTCATAGATTTTAAAATGAGGCAATGTGTTATTATTAACTTTCATTACCGTGGGGGTTTTGATAAATTTCGTTATAAATATGGTTGCCAAGTAGCTGAATCTTGGCAGCCAAAAGGATTCTATACTTAAAAATGCACAAAATAAAAACCAACAATGGAGATTAAGAAGGGGCAATGGTGTGGTGTTTTAATAGGGTTATTAATAGGGTTCACTACCAAGTGGCTTCATTAATAAGTTTCATTCTATGAGAATGGAAAGCATAGGAAACCGGTCACTTCATGAACATTTCCAATTGGTATGCCTACTTGCCACTTGGATGAACCTGTATACATTTAAGAATATGAAGAGGTATAATTTGAATAAATCCACAATCCACATTGCTATGTATGGTTTTACAAAAAAAAAACCATTTCTCACTAATTAACATATATGCCTATCAAGAATAAGCATGCAATAAAAATTTTATCATGTTTTGTAAAAAAATTAATTTAAGTATGGTTTAACCATATGATTTACATATGCAAGGAAGTTATTACTTTTAATTCTATTCGTTGATAGAGTGGCGACGACGAGAATATATTGGCATCTTTCAATTTACACCATCCGATCAAAAAAATTAATTAGTAAAAAGATTAAAGTTGCCAATTCCAATAGAGGGGGATGCCTATCAGTGTAAATATGTAATAATATACTATACAGTTAGGAGGTTGAGGGAATTAAAGTATAGACTTTTATTGTAGGTATTAATAATGGCATTAACTAGCATAACCACATTAATAAATGTGGTTGATATATGTCGTAGTCGTCAACTTAATATAATGATATATTATAAATGTAATATGCTAAATTAATATATTAAATATAGTTATTAATACTTTTAATTATATTTATTAATATAAATATTGTTAATTATTTAAATAATATATAATTCATCTAATTGTGAAATAGATTCATCCATTATTAATAATTAAATATAATAAAGAATTTATTAATATTAAAAAAGTAAACACTAAATAATCACATGGTTGGCCCATGATTGACTAGGTGGTTGGCTTTCATGATTGGACTATGGTGGCTAAACATGATGATTGATATTATAAACCAAAGGGAATATAAACCCAAGGGATTGATATAACAAACTGAAGGGAATAATAACCCAAGGGATTAAACTAAAACCCCCAGGATTAGAACCCAAGCGAGTAATATTAAACCCAAGGGGCTAATATTATAAACCCAAGATATATAAACCCTAAGATAAATATTGTAAACACTAAAATAAACATAGTTGACCATGATTCACCATGGTCAACTATGATTTACTATGGTTGTCAATGATTAATATTATAAACCCAAGGGATTGTTATTATGAACACAAGGGAATAATAAACCCAAGGAATTAATACTAAAACCAAAAGGGATTATGAACCCAAGGGAATATTATTAAACCCAAGGAACTTATATTATAAATCCAAGGTATATAAACTCTAAGATAAATATTGTAAACACTAAAATAAATATGCTTGAACATGGTTGATTTTCATATAGTGACAATCCTTGTGACAACGCAAGGATGGACCATGACTGACCATGCTTAACCATGGTTTATTTTCATATCAAGACACTTTTTGTCACAATATGACGTTCGACCATGGCTAAGCATGATTGATCATGGGTGACCATTTTTCACTTTATAAAACATGGTTGACAATGCTTCACCAAAGTTGACCATTATGGACCATCATTGACCATGATTATAATATTGAGACAATATTTGTCATAATGTGACATTGGACCATGGTTGAAACAATGATTGATTTTCATATTGAAACAATCTTTGTCACAATGCAATGTTGGCCAATGGTTGGCCACAATTGATTTTATAAAACATGGTTGACATTCATTGAATAATATTAAACCAAAGGGACTAATATTATAAAGCTAAGATATATAAACCCTAAGATAAATATTATAAACACTAAAATAAACATGCTTGACCATGCTTGATTTTCAAATCGAGAGAATATTTCTTGCAATGTGACATTAGACCTTGGTTTACCATGGATGAACATGATTGATGATGGTTCAAGATGGTTGATTTTCATATTGAGGCAGTCTATGTCATAAACCCAAGAGATCGTTATTATAAACCAAAGGGATTAATACTAAAACCCCAAGGGATTATCAACCCAAGGGAATATTATTAAACCCAAGGTATATAAACCCTAAGATAAATATTGTAAACACTAAAATAAACCTAGTTGACCATGGTTGATTTTCATATAGAGACAATCCTTGTCATAATGCAACATTGGACCACATTTGACCATGCTTAACCATGGTTGATTTTCATATTAAGACAATTTTTTTCACAATGCGACGTTTGACCGTGGCTGAGCATTATTGACCACAGATGACCCTGTTTTAATTTATAAACATGGTTGAATTACTTGACCAAGCTTGGCCATGATTGACATCAATGGCCATAATTATCATATTGAGGAAATATTTGCCATAATGCGACGTTGGACCATGGTTGAGATAATGATTGATTTTCAATGATGAGCCTCAGTATTGCAACAAGAATGCTGCAACTCCTAGGATGCCAACTTTAATTATCAAACCAAGGTTTGTACAAACCTAAGAGGTATTGACACTATATGTGCAACATACAATGTTCCCTTCCTTTACTATCATTATGTAATGGAGTGCATGTAATGAAATCAAATCCTAAGCAGTTGTAGAAATCAAAATGCTCGAAATGGAAACCTTAACCTATTGCAAGAAAGAAAATACAAGGAAGGAAAAAGTATTCTAATTTCATAAAGTAAATATCATTAAATAAATATCATTACATTTCAAATATTTTAGATCCATTGACAAAGTTCATTGGATGTGGCAATCAATAAAATCATTATTGTATTATCCAATTCATCAATTTGTCCATTAACCCAAATCATTGAGATGTTTTGCATGGGTAAAAAGGCAAGTCCTAAGTTGTGTTTATTCCTTCTCAACCATTGCTTTAGATCCTAGGGGCCATGATTCAACCCTAAGGGACAAAAACCAACCTTTTTGAGCAAATATGGGCAAATATACACATGTTGGAAGAGTGCTACAGGAAACATGTTTGCTACAGGAAGATATACTTCACCGAATGACCAAGGAAATCAAATCCAATTTGGATGTAATTTTTTTTATTGACTAGGATTTCTTAGGTCTCCATTTCAAGGGGAATCACTCAAAAATACCCCTATTAACACATGCTAAAAAATAACAAAAAATTACTAGTCTAAAATCTAGAAATTCCAGAACTAGTGAGCAAGTTAATCTATCAAATGCCTAACCTAATAAAGTGTGAATGCAATGTGGTAAATTCTGTTATTACCTATAATGTTTTTTTCTCTAATTCAAGTGGAATCAAATTGATTGAAAATCATTAGCATCTTCTAAAAAATAGCATAAATTTACTACTATTTGCCCCAAGGGACTTCCAAAAATTTAGATTTGGGAATAAGAAAACTAATCCAAGTAGCTCAATGATTACTATGACCTTCCAAATTTGTTAAAAGGATGAAATCATGATTTTGATCCAACAAAATAACTTACTTCAACCATTTAACCCAATCCTACAACAATAAATCATCAATACTAAATGCAGAAATACAAAAAGACAAGAACAAGAGATGCATGTGAATAAAAAGTGAAAGGAAGACAAGTAAATGATACAAAAGGGATTTGAGGCTCCTGGGATGGTCAAGCCCAAGGAAAATCAAAGTCCTATAAAGGATACCAAGGTTTGTAATTTTAACATTGCACAAATCTTCATTATTTCCATCAATACAATTACATCCATGCAAGAAATCAAAGTGGAGCTACAAAAATACAAGTTCTCTCTACAAGAAGACTAAGAAAAAAAAAACCCTAGACACAAATTCAACTTGGTGCTTTTAAAAAATGATTAGGAAGCACTCCCCATGGAAGGTGGAAGCTTTCCCCTCCAAAATCCCTCAAATAGTGGATGTAGTTCCCAACACTAGGAATCTGCATTAAATGATAGGGAATACATTCCTAGATTTTCTCAATCATTAGAGCTCCAAAATTTGTGCAATAATTTTAGAATATAATATTTGTTTATTGTTCAATATTGATCCTCCTATAGTAGGGAGCAAGTCCCTAAATTATCTCCTCCTCCAAATCTCCATAATGTGTCCAATATTCTCACAATATTCTACAAAAATAAATAATATTAGGCACAAATATGAAATTATCCATAAACCTTCCAAATGAACATATTAAAGCTAAAACATATTATTAAGTTTAGAAGGATAGGTTTACTATATCCTTCATGTGCCTAAGAAAGTATATATGGGCCTTAATTTATGTCTAATTTGGAGGTCCGTCATACCCCCTACTAAAATTGTTGCTCATCCTCTGAGCAACCCATTCCTCCTACTCGCCTTGTTCTTCGTGTATGTTGAGATGTTTCATGCTTTGTTTTCTGGTCTATTTGATGCTCCTTCTTCTGCTCTTCTTTCTACTACATTTTTCTATCTCAATTTCCCAAGGAAGCCCTACTGTATGTTGAGGCTGCTTATTTCCCTCAGGTGGTTTTTCAACTGTAAAGAGATGCACACAACCTAAGTCCTATAGAAACTAAATTTTGCATGCCAAGAGGTGTTGGGTCCACCTTTTATTTATTTATTTATTTTCTTTCTTCCTTTTTTCATTTTTTCCATTATCTTTTCTCTTTTTTTTCAACTTTCTCTATTTTTTTTATTGCATGCAAAATAAACTCAAGTGCTTTGAGTTAACTAGGTTGGCTCTCACCTACCCCTTGAAACTCCTTGTCTCCCATCATGAATAAATTATTACATCCCACTTTCTCAATTCCTTTTCGCTTTTGTCTTGTCCTCTCCCCCATATGCGAGTGTCTTGGTGGAAAAGTGAAGTTAATTGCTAGATAAGTTCGAGGTTTCACTACTACTAATCTTGGCTATAAAAACCTTTTATTTCATAAAATTGTAATGTTTTTTGAGATAAAATAAGTTTGTAAGAAATTTTTAAAGGATTTCATACTTGAGCCTTACCCTTGATGTGTTTTTGCAGGTGATATTGAGGCTGTTGATATGAATGTTGAAGTTTCCTTTGGTGGTCCTAAAGTTGTTGCTAATGATCTTGAAGTTGCATGTGATAATCTGTTGGAGGTCCTATTGTTGATAGCCTTGAATCTAGAGGTATTCTAGGTTTTGTTGTTGTTGTTGTTGTTGCTGTTGCTTCACATCCTTGGCTAAATGTTGCTACTAAGCTTCATAACATGATGACTTCAGAGGTGTTGACTTCCTTTTTCTTTTGATACATATGTCTTCATAGCATGATGCTTTTTCTAACTGATGTAATATTTTTTATGTGTGGGCCTCTTTCCAGCATTCAATATGCTTTTATTGGAGTTGATGGATGCCAACCCACATTCTAAACCCCTACTTTCCAGTTACCGTGAGCAAGTTGTCTTAGTCAAATCTGACCTTCTTGAATTGTTGGTCTTGGCCATGGGTGATGTTCAACTTCCCCACACTTTTCACAACTGTCATACGCCCTTACAACACTTCATCTCACCATTATTTTACTCCAAAACCCCTCAGCCAATTTTTTGTAGCAGTTCAAGACATCCTGTAGTAGTACAAGGAATCCTGTAACAAACCTGTAGGAGACTTGTTTTTCCCATATCTCCTAAATGGTATATTGGATTGACCTAAAATTTTATTAACATGTTTCCATCATCCTTATGCACCTCCCCATAAAATAATCTTGGTCAATGGATGTATGAATATCGAGAAAAAATAAAAATCGTTCTAGGACATGGGGGTCGATTTCTCGAAAATTGTGCACTAGAATTTGCTGAAATTACTTGGGCATGCTACCATAATCCATATGCATATCTCCATGAAACATCTTGGCATATAGATGCACGAATATTGAGAAAATGTAAAAATGGTTGTAGGTGATGGAGGTCAATTTCTCAAAAAGTGTGCACCGAAATTTGTTGAAATTTCTTGGGCATGTTACTATCATCCATATGTATCTCCCCCTAAAAAAACTTGGAAAATGGATGCAAAATTTTTAAGATATACCAAAAATAATTTTCCACTTTGTGTATTTTTACTTCCTGTAGCAAAACAGAGCCTTCCTATAGCATTTTAGGACAACAAGGAAAATGAGTGGTAAAAGCTTGGGATTGGTGAGTGGATAGTGGAAATAGATTAGGGTGATGGATTGGCATCACCTTGGTCCTTTTGTAGCATCTTAGCAAAGGAGGAGAAAGTACACGTTTGATTTCCTTTGACTAAGATTTTGATTAACTTTTCTTTTGGTGGCTTAAACTTGTTTTTGTTGCTTGCAAAAGTTGGAGAGTGTTTGGATTCATGAGAGAGAGATACACGGAGCATATATTTTTTACTATTTTTTTCATTTTTTTCTTCTAGGCCTATTAGTCGCCTCGATGACTTTTTCAACTAGCAGGTCTGCCTAGCCACCTCAAAGGAGGTTTTCACCTATGATATTTTATTTTTCTCTTTTTTCTCTTTTTTCCCAACCCATTGACTACCTCATGGAGGTTTTCAATCAATGAGCCAATCTCAGGCGCCTCAAAGGGGTTTTGCACCTAAGATTATATATTTTTCTCTCATTTTCCATTTTTTATTTTTTTCTATCCTACTCTACTTGAAAAATAAAATCTCCTTCAAGTATAAGAATACTTCTAATGGAACCATGTGAACATCAAGATGATAGACAAACTAATTTGTAGGCTTGAAATATATGCTTTGACATGTACCTAAATTTTAGAGACCAAATTCTTTAATCAAGATGAGATCAGGAATTGTTAAAGAAGAGTGTGTGGCTAAAAATTATTGATTATTTGGAACAATATTGAAATATAGTTTTGATGCCCCTAGTCCACTTTCTAATTTGGATCATATTGGATGTCTTATTCTTCCATGAAGTTCAGATCTGCTTATCTTTGTTGATTATTCTCTTGAACATATGGAGGATCTAATGATAACATGGGGGAAATTTTCAATATATGATTTTGATGTCTACTCTTCATCAAATGCAACACATGGTTCTTTGGTTCTTCTCACTTGAATCTTATTTTCCTTAATGTTGTCCTTCAATGATAGCAAGGGAATCTATTTTTTTCAATGATCTTCTTGAGCTAAGATGAATACCATTGAGATCAAGAGGAGATGTTTGTAAATGTTGTGCCTCAACTTGTAAGTGGGTTGAGCTACTTCCTTATGTAGGTTTGGAAATGGTGGTATAGGTAGTTGGGTGGGAATGGATCTTTGAAATGGATTTGGTTGGGGTTGTGGTTATGGTGGAGGTGAATGATAGGGATAGAATGGATTTGGTTATGGAGGATATTGAAGAAAATATTCAAGATATTGTGGATGAATCCCATAAGTTCCTTGTCAACCTTGTTGCAAAGATTGGTTTTGGAGTTGAGATGGCAAAGGTTTCCAAGGAAGGGTGTGTTCCTATACTTTTAGATGGATGTGCATAAGATTGAAATTGTGAATTCGGATCCTGCATCATATTAGGTTGAATAGGTTTCCATGGTCCTCTTGGAGCTACATAACATAGCTGCATTGGAAATTGACTTACTCTATTTTCCTCTTGGTAAACTTCCTTCAACCTTGGTAATGAGGGGAAATATTTAACATAATGTGATTATGCATGGACAACACAAATATCAACATCTTCGTTTGCTCATTTTATATTCTTAACATTTCTACTTGTTCACTTAGATTGCTAAGAATTTTTGTTTTAAAGTTTTCAAGAAAATTTCCAAGTTTAGCTTGACTTACCGATCTTGATGTTGATTTACTTACTCTTTCCCTTCCTCTTGATAGGTGTTTACATGTTTCAAACTTTTCTTCAAATGATAATTGGTATATGTCACCTCTACTCATGATATCAAGGAGATCAATCCATTCATCCCTAATAGTTCTAAGTAAGAGGGTTTTTAGTGTGCCAGATCCTAAATGATGTAGTTTTTCCCTCTTAACATTATACATGAACCTCTCTATTAGATCCTCAAGGCTCTCATCTTCTTTTTATTCATTCAAAATATTTATTCTTTAAGATCATAATCTTTATATTTTTCTAGAAATATCTTTTATATATCATTCCATGATCTTATTGAATTAGTCCCTAAACTCATGAACCATTTAAGAGCTCTATTCTTCAATGTTTCTGGAAACAATATCAAATTTTTAGTGTTTAGTAAGTAATCATAAGATCTACAAACAATTTCAAATTCAAAGAGAAAGGTTTCTGAATCCTCTGACCTTAGACCATGAAAGGTTGGAAGAAAAGATGGAGGGATGTTCTTCATGTGAACACTAAAATCAGTATCTTGAATGGGAAATCTAAGAGGGGCTTCTTCATTGTCATCATATCAATCCATTTCTTCTAACTTCTATATTACTTCTTCTTCTTATGCCTACAAAAATGAATGGTGATGGGGCTCTTACTACATGTGATCAAATGGGTGGTTGGTATTGGAGAATTTTTTTTTGAATAAGAATGCTAATGCAATGCAATTTTCTGTCCTTGAAATGAAAGATGCATAATGAAATTTTTTTTTGAAGAAAGTAAAATTAAATAAATCAACTAGGGAAGAAAATAATTCATACTTTGACACATCCCCAGCAACGACGCCAAAAAGTGGTGAGCCTCAGTATTGCAACAAGAATCCTGCAACTCCCAAGGCTACCAACTTTTATTATCAATCCGGCTTTCGTACAAACTTAAGAGGTATCGACACTATATATGTAGCATACAATGTTTCCTTTATTTATTGTCATTATGTAATGGAGTGCATGCAATGAAATCAAAACCTAACTAGTTGCAAAAATGAAAATGCTCGAAATGGAAACCTTAACCTATTGCAAAAAAGAAAATATAAGGAAGGAAAAATTACTCTAATTGCATAAAGTAAATATCATTAACTAAATATCAATCATTACGTTTAAAATATTTTATATCCATTAACAAATTTCATTAGATTTGGAAATCAAAAAAATCATTATTGTATTATCTAATTCATAAATTTGTCCATTAACCCAATTCACTTAAATGTTTTGCATGGGTAAAAAGGCAAGTCCTAAGTGGTTTTTATTCCTCCTGAACCATTTATTTAGATCCTATGGGTCATGATTCAATCCTAAGGGATAAAAACCAAATTTTTGAGAAAATATGGGCAAGTATATACATGTTGGAAGAGTGTTACATGAATCTGCTATAGGAAATAGGTTTGCTACAGGAAGATATAATTCATCGAATGACCAAGAAAATCAAATCCAAATTGGATGAGACACATTATTTTATTGACTAGGACATGTTAGGTCTCCAATCCAAGTGGAATCACTCAAAAATACCCCTGTTAACACATGTTAAAAATAGCAGAAAATTAGTAGCCTAAAATCTAGAAATTCGAGAACTAGTGAGCTAGTTAATCTATCAAATGCCTAACCTAATCAAGTGAAAAATAAATTAGATAAATTTTGTTGTTAACTAGATATTTGTTTTGATCTAATTCAAGTGGAATCAACTCAATTGAAGATCATTAGCATGTTCTAAAAAATAGCAGAAATTTACTACTATTTGCCACAAGGGACTTCCAGAAATTTAGACTTGGGAATAAGAAAACTAATCCAAGTAGCTCAATGATTACTATGACCTTCAAAAATTGTTCAAATGATTAAATCATGCTTTTGATCCTATAAAATAACTTAATTCAAACATTTAACGCAATCCTACAACAAGAAATCATCAATACTGAATGCAGAAATAGCAAAAGACAAGAACAAGATATGCATGTGAATAAGAAGTGAAAGGAAGAAAAGTAAATGATACAAAAGGGCTCTAAGATGGTCAAGCCAAAGGAAAATCAGAGTCGTATGCAGGAGACCAAGATTTAGAAGTTGAACATGTCACCAATATTCATTATTTCCATCAATATAATTACATCCCTGCAAGAAATGAAACTGGAGCTGCAAAAATACGAGTTCTCTCTACATGAAGATTAAGAAAAATCAACCCCTAGAGGAAAATTCGACTTGGTACTTATAAAAAATTATTAGGAAGAAATCGAGTGAAAGGAGGAAGCTTTCCCCTCCAAAGTACCTCAAATAGTGGATCTGGTTCCCAACACTAAGAATCTGCATTAAATGACACAGAACACATTCCTAGATTTTCTCAATCATTGGAGCTCTAGAATATGTGCAATAATTTCATAATATCTTGTTGATTTATTATCCAATATTGATCCTCATGTAGTAGGGAGAAAGTCCCTACATTATCTCCTCCTCCAAATCTCCATAATCTGCCCAATATTCTCACAATATTATACAAAACTAAATAATATTAGGCACAAATGTGCAATTATCTATAAACCTTCCTAATAAACATATTAAAGCTAAAAAAAATTATTAAGTGTATAAGGAGAGGTTTAATATAGCCTTCATGTGCCTAAGAAAGGTTAGATGGGCCTTAATTTATGTCTAATTTGGAGGCCCATCGTTCATATTGAAATAATCATTATCACAATGCCGCGTTGGCCAATGGTTGACCACAATTGATTTTATAAAACATGGTTAACCTTCATTGAATAATATTAAACCAAAGGGACTAATATTATAAAGGGAAGATATATAAACCCTAAATTAAATATTATAACACTAAAATAAGTATGGTTGACCATGATTTATTTTCATATTGAGACAATCCTTATCATAATGTGACGTTGTACCATGGTTTATCGTGCTTAACCATGATTGATTTTTAAGTCGAGAGAATATTTCTCATAATGCGAAATTAGACCCTGGTTGACCATCGTTGATAATGGATCATGATGGTTGATTTTCATATTGATACAATAAGTGTCAGAATGCGACGTTGCAACAAGGTTGACCATGGTTGTCACAATGTGATGTTAGACCATGGTTAACCTTGATAGATATTATAAACCAAAGAAAATAATAAGCCCGGGGGATTGATATTATAAACCCAAGGGAATAATTAACCCAAGATATTAAAACTAAAACCCAAAGGGATTATGAACCCAAGTGAATAATATTAAACCCAAGGGACTAATATTATAAAGCCTAAGATAAATATTGTAAACACTAAAATAAACATGGTTTCTCACGATTGACGATGGTTGGCTATGATTGACCATGGATTACCATGATTAATATTATAAACCTAAGGGATTTTATTATAGACCCAATGGATTAATACTAAAACCTCATTGGATTATGAACAAAAGTGAATATTATTAAACCCAAGGGATTAATATTATAAACGCAAGGTATATAAAACCTAAGATAAATATTGTAAACACTAAAATAAACATGGTTGACCATGGTTTATTTTCATATAGAAACAATCCTTGTTGCAATGTGATGCTAGACAATGGTAGACCATGTTTAACCATGGTTGATTTTCATATCAAGACATTTTTTGTCACAATGTGACGTTCAACCATGGTTGGGCATGATTGACCATGATTGACCATGTTTGACTTTATAAAACATGGTTGACCATGCTTGACCAAGGTTAACCATGATTGACCATGATTATCATATTGAGATAATATTTGTCATAATGTGAGGTTGGACCATAGTTGAGACAGTGATTGATTTTCATATTGAAACAACCTTTGTCACAATGCAACATTGGCTAGTGGTTGACCTTGATTAACCAAGGTTCAACACAATTGATGTTATAAAACATGATTAACCTTCGATGAATAATATTAAACCAACTGGACTAATATTATAAATCCAAGGTATATAAACTGTAGGATAAATATTATAAACACTAAAATAAACATAGTTGACCATGGTTGATTTTCATATTGAGACAATCCTTGCCACAATTTGAAGTTGGACCATGGTTGAACATGATTTATTTTCAAATTGAGAGAATCTTTGCCACAATGCAACATTGTACCATGGTTGACCATGTTAGATTTTCATATTTAGACAATATTTGAAACAATGTGACATTGGACCATAGTTGACCATGACTCAATTTATAAAACATGGTAGAAAATGGTTCACCATGGTTGACCATGATTTAACATGATTAACCATGGTTTACTATGGTTTACCATAGTTGACTATGATTGATAATAAACCTGAAGGAATAATATTAAACCATAGGAATATGAACCCTTATATCAATAAACCCTATGAATATGGACCATGGTTGACCATGATTGATTATGGTTCATGATGGTTTATTTTCATATTGAGAAAAATTGTATCATAATTCGATGTTGGACCAAGATTGACCATGGTTGTCATAATGTGACGTTGAACCATAGTCACTAATATTATTACCCCAAGGTATATAAACCCTAATATATATATTGTAATCACTAAAATAAACATGGTTGAGCATGATTGACCATGGTTGGCTATGATTAACCATGGTTGACCATGATTGATATTATAAACCCAAGGGATTATTATTATAAACCCAAGGGGTTAATACTAAAACCCCAAGGGAATATTATTAAACCGCAGGGACTAATATTATAAACCCAAGGTATATAAACCCTAAGATAAATATTGTAAACACTAAAATAAACATGGTTGGCCATGGTTTATTTTCATATAGAGACAAGCTTTGTCACAATGAGACATTGGACCACGGTTGACCATGCTTAACCATGGTTGATTTTCATATCAAGACAATTTTTGTCACAATGTGATGTTCGTCCATGGTTGAGCACAATTGACCATGGATGACCATGTTTGACTTTATAAATATGGTTGACCATGCTTGGCCAAGGTTGACTATGATTGACCATGATTATCATATTGAGACAATCTTTGTCATAATGCGACATTGGACCATGGTTGAGACAATGATTGATTTTCATATTGAAACAATATTTGTCACAATGTGATGTTGGCCAATGGTTGACCCTAATTAACCATTGTTGAATACAATTGATTTTATAAAACATGGTTGACATTCTTTTAATAATATTAAACCAAAGGGACTAATATTATAAACCCAAGGTATATAAACCTTAAGATAAATATTATGCATATTAAAATACACATGGTTGACCATGGTTGATTTGCATATTGAGATAATCCTTGTCACAATGTGATGTTGGACCATGGTTGACCATGCTTGAGCATGATTGATTTTCAAATCGAGAGAATATTTGCAATAATGCGACATTGAACCATGGTTGACCATGTTTGATTCTCATATTGAAACAATATTTGTCATAGTGCAACATTGGACCATGGCTAACTGTGATTGCATTTATAAAATATGGTAGACAATGGTTGGCCATGGTTGACCATGATTGACCATGATTGACTATGGTTTACCATATTTGACCATGATTTATAATAAACCTAAAGGAAAAATATTAAAACCTAGGAATATGAAGCCTTATATCAATAAACCCTACGAATATGGACCATGGTTGACCATAATTGATGATGGTTTAGGATGGTTGATTTCCATATTGAGACAATCTGTGTTAGAATTCGATGTTGGACCAAGGTTGACTATGGTTGTCACAATGTGACATTGGACCATAGGGACTAATATTATAAACCTAAGGTATACAAACCCTAAGATAAATTTTGTAAACACTAAAATATACATGTTTGACCATGATTGACCATGGTTGTCTATGATTGTCCATGGTTGACCATGATTGATATTATAGACCCAAGGGATTAATAATAATACCCCAAGTGATTATGAACCCAACACAATATTATTAAACCAAAGGGACTAATATTATAAACCCAATTTATATAAACCCTAAGACAAATATTGTAAAAACTAAAATAAACATGGTTGACCATAGTTGTTTTTTATACAGAGACAATCATTTTGACAATGTGACATTAGACCATGGTTGACCATAGGGACTAATATTATAAACCCGAGGTATATAAATGCTAAGATAAATATTAAAAACACTAAAATAAATATGGTTGACCATGGTTGGCTATGATAGACCATGGTTGACCATGATTGATATTAGAAACCCAAGAGATAGTTATTATAAACCCAAGGGAATATTATTAAACCCAAGGGACTAATATTATAAACCCAAGGTATATAAACCCTAAGATAAATATTGTAAACACTAATATAAACATGGTTGCTCATGATTGATGATGATTGGTTATTATTGACCATGGTTAACAATGATTGATATTATAAACCTAAGGGGTTCTTATTATAAACGCAAGGGATTGATAGTAAAACCCTAAGGATTTATGAACCAAAGTGAATATGAATAAACTAAACAAACTAATATTATAAACCCAAGGTATATAAACCCTAAGATAAATGTTGTAAACACTAAAATAAACATGGTTGACCATGGTTGATTTTCATATAGAGACAATACTTGTCGCAATGTGATGTTGGATCACAGTTGACCATGCTTAGCCATTGTTAATTTTCATTTCAAGACATTTTTTGTCACAATGCAACATTTGACCATGGATGAACATGATTAACCATGGATGACCATGTTTGACTTTATAGAATATGGTTGACCATGCTTGACCAAGGTTGACCATGATTGACCATAAGTGACCATGATTATCATATTGAGACAATATTTGTCATAATGTGACATTGGAACATGGTTGAGACAAATGATTGATTTTCATATTGAAACAATATTTTTCACAATGTGACATTGGCCAATGGTTGACCTTGATTAACCAAGGTTCAACACAATTGATTTTATAAAAAATGGTTGACCTTCGTTGAATAATATTAAACCAAAGGGACTAATATTATAACTCCCAGGTTTATAAACCTTAAGATAAATATTATAAGCATTAAAATGAACATGGTTGACCATGTTTATTTTAGTGGTTGACCATCGAATTGTGGTTGTCACAATGCAATGTTGGACCATGGACCATGGTGGATTTTCATATTGAGACAATCCTTGTCACAATGAGAAATTGGACCATGGTTGACCATGATTGATTTTAATGATGAGAATTTTTTTTCATAATGTGAAGTTGGACCATGGTTGACCATGGTTGATTTTCATATTGAGACAATCTTTGTCACAATGTGATGTTGGACCCTGGTTGATCATGGATGGCCATGGTTGTCATAATTGGATGTTGAACCAAGAGACAATCTTTGTCACAATGTGAACATGGTTATTGACCATGGTTGATTTTTATATTGAAACAATCTGTCACAATGAGATGTTGGAAGAGGCAACTAGTCTTATTCTCGACATTGGACCATGGTTGACCATGATTATAAACACAAGGGATTTATATTAAACCCTAGGATTAATATTATAAACCCTATGAATAATATTATACCCCAGGAATTTGAACCCTTTGATTAATAAACTCAAGTGATTGATATTATAACCCAATGGATTGAGACGATCTTTGTCACAATACGATGTTGGACCATGGTTCACCATGATTGATTTTCATATTAAGACAATCTTTGTCGCAATACAATGTTGGACCATGGCTAACCATGGTCGATCATGGTTGACAATAATGAACCATGGTTGACCATGGTTCACCATGGTTGATTCTCATATTGAGACAATCTTTGTCATAATGTGATGTTGGACCATGGTTGATTTTAATATTGAGACAATCTTTGTTATAATTTGACATTGGAATATGGTTGACCATCGTTGACCGAGTAATATGAGGCCCTAAGATAAATATTATAAACCCTAAAATAAACATGGTTGACCATGGTTGATTTTTATATTGACACAATCTTTGTCGCAATACGACGTTGGACCATGGTTGACCATGATTGCTTTTCATTTCGAGATAATCTTTGTCATAATGCGACGTTGGACCATGGTTAACCATGGTTGATTTCAACCATATTTCAACTATCTTGTCTCTATAGTTAACCATGACTTCATTAGGGTCACCATTGTTTGACTATGGCTATCTGTGCCCATCCACTATAAGCATCCATGGTCAACTATAACCATCCACCATAGTTCAATATAGTTCACTATGGTTAATAATGGATCACCTATTGATAGTCCATGATGTCTGTGGCAATTATGGTTCACCATGATAGTTATGTTGACTATTATTAACTATATTGCCCATACTAACTATAGTTGACCATATCAACAATAATCAACCATAAAAAACATATTTTAATAATTTATAATTAATAATCAATTTATTTATTTAATTTATAATAAACTAATTACTACTAAATATATAATAAAATAATTACGAATTAATTTCACACAAATAATAAAGATAAGTATTATAATAATATAATCTTAATATAAAATACATATAATATATATAATTATAATTAAATAATAATAAATTTAATAAATTAAGAATATAAGTAAAAGTGAAATTTTATTTTCAAAGCAAAGAATCAAAGCTCCCAAGTCTGCACACAAATTTTTCCACAGTGAAATCTACGATTAAAAAATATATTAATAAATATTGTATCTTCTTTTCTACTAAACAAATATCAACCTTCTTTAAGATATTTAAAGTTTATACTCTACATAATTGAATAATATGATTATGGCAAAAATTTAAAAAAAAAAAAAAAAACAAAACATTAATTATAAATAAATAATAATATAATACAATAATATAATAAAAAATAAATATAATTAACAATATTAATAAAATTATAAATTATTAATAATTAATATAAATATTAATTTAAATGGTAATAAATTATGAATATAAGAAAAAATAAAATTTATTTTCAAAAGTAACCAAAGCTCCTCGTTGCATGCAGATGTTTTCAAAGTGAAATCCTATGGTTATGGAAATTGCATTTAAAAGAAATATTATAATAAATATTGTATTTTTTTCAACAAATATCATTTTTTTCAATGATATTTTAATTTTTTACATTATATAATGTTGAAGCCCCGAAAATCGGGTCGACAACAAGGGGGATACCCACCCGGTCCGGACCTTGGTTAGAAGCTTCTTATCCGTTTGCTATAGCAGGTCCGACTGGGGATAACGGGACCAGTTTCCCGATCTTGGGTGTGTGTGTGTGTATAGAGTTGAACTATGCTGATCTAAGAGTATTTTAAAGCTAATCTAATTCAGATTCATTAAGTTTACTCTATGCTATTGTAATCTAGTGAGAAACAACACATCAAATCTATTCTAACCCAGCATTGAATATCTTCTATTATGCGATCTAAAAAGATTTCGAATAATAACTGGTAATAAAGATCATTCAGCCATTATAAGAATAGAAATCATTAAAGATAAACCACTTTGCATAAGAAGTTAGGCAAAACAGTTGTGAACAACATATCGCATAATAAGTCATTCATATGTAAAACATAAACAATATGACTCCACCGTACAAAAGTTCCAAATGATAACCCATACATTCATGCAATAACATATAAACAACTGAAACTATAAATCACTTGAAGAATATGAGCAGGAATTGCGAAGAGATAAAAGTACCATTTATGACTATTTCTACCCATAAGCTTCAAGCAAAAACGATCTATCTCTACTTGTTCTAAAATCTACCAAGAGTACAAAAGTGCAACATCAGTAGCAGATATCAAAATGCAAGTAAAAATAAATCTCGAT
>APFE031130272.1:34247-49673 GCA_000404065.3 Pinus taeda
TTTATTTATGTCTGGCATCCCAAACAGCCTGCACAACATGGCCGCAACAAAACAATATGGAGAGGTGAGGGAACCAGTCTGTACATACCATTTTTGTCCCTTTTTAGTGGCTCCTCTCTTCTAGTCCATTCTTTAGTGGTTTCTGCCAGGTTTGGGTTCTCTGCTGCAAATTTCTTGACAAATTGTGTGTTGTAGGTCGTCTGAGGCTCAAGAAGGTGATACATAAGCTTTAAGTCTTGCGCGGCGAATGATCCTATGAGCCCATGCCCTGAAGCCTTGAATTGTCTGCCTTGCAACTCTGCATTGTCAAGTATCCATCTGATGATATCTGTATACGGCAAAATCTTGGGTCTAGATGCTATTCGGTGAAGAAATGAACATGCCAGCTCTTCTAAGGACGCCTCGGAAGAGTTTTGTGATCCCGCGGCGCTATCAACCTTCATTAATCTAGGATTTTCCTCCTCCAGCAGCCTATACATGCCTTCCCAGGTCGAAATTCCTGCATCCCTGTTGCATGCAGTGTCTGTGTACAAAGGCGCCATCTCCTTTGCCTTTTCCTTCGTCTCGGAGCTTTGGGCTTTATGTTTCTTCCCCATTTGCTCCTGCGTTCGGCTTTTGAATCTTCTTATCTCTTAGTTCCTGCAGATTACGAGCGAAGTGGAAATGACTGATTGAGAAAGGTGATGGGAGAGTTTTAAATGCAACAGATATACCAAATATGCCACCTTACGTGAAAACAATTCTTTTAGCAAAGCACGCGTCTTTTATTTCATTAAATAACTGACAACTAATCCACTTACTATCATTAAAAGCGCATGATTTGGGGTCAGATTATGGTAAGTGGCTTTTCTTTGAATGGCGTGCCCGAAGGATTCGCGATTAAATGATTCATGATTTGCTTTACGTTACATTGAAGATCGTGCCATCGCAAGGCGTGCTAATCTCAAATTTCCAGATCGCAGACTATGCCATCGCGGCGATCACAATATCACGGGTCGCAACATCGCGGGTCGCAGGAGTTTGATGTTTGTTAAGTATTGCCATTTCATTTCTGCGATGTGCGATCTTGCGATCGGTGTTATCACAGATCAGCAGATTTTGAGGTTTTTCCTTATGAACATTACTTACTGCGATGTGACGTTAGGCTTAACGTGGGGGGGCCTTGCGCATTAATGCAAATTTTTAAAGACCTTTTCCTTATCGTAGACTTAGGTTAAAATATTCGAAATACCGTTTTAAGCCTACGATGGTAGCTTTATTTTGAAGAAGGAAAATTTGATTTCTCTCAAAATTAAACTAGGGGTCCCCTATTCATTTAGCATTTTGGACAAATACTTAAATGAAAAAGGGGGGGTTGTTGCTAGCCACAACACATAATAATTTCATTAATTATGATTAATGGTAATAAATTATTAAATTAAAATATTTTTATTAATAATAACAATTATAATTAACAATAACAAGATATAAGTTTATTGGTATATTAACCACATTTATTAATGTGCTTGTGCTATTTATTAATATTTATGGTTACTTTAGATAAGTTATAATAGGTTTCTTTAATTTTAGCAACTTGAAAAGTATAATAAAACAAGTGTTTTGATGATGATTGATGTTATATAGTTTATATGACTGCCATAATTATATTTAGATGCTTATTATAATTGATGTCACATAATAGCTACTCTAATTTGTGGATTAATGCAAAAATCATGTTCCCAATGAATTTCTTAAAAAAACTAAAGTAAAAGATAAAATCTAAATATTTTGTGTTTTTATTTTCTATCTAGCGACTAATTTATTTTTATTCATATTTTTTAGGAATATACTTGGTCAAATTTTCTATGAAATGGAAAAGAAAGATAACTGAATTTTGACTAAAATTCATTTAAAAGAAAGTCTTAAAAACATAGTGCATACATAAAAATTAAAGAAAAGAAATGCAGATTGGTCTACTTAGTTTTTCAGATAAAGGTAATAATGCAGGCAACTGATTTTCACATGAAGAGCAGAAGAGAGCCAATTTATAGCGTTAAGGTCATCTTAACAACATTCCATGTTGTGTAAAATATTAAGGGCCAAGTATCACAATAAAAATTGTAAACAAAACACAGTAGAAATGGATAGATTCCAGACATAAAAATTGTCCAAAAACACAACACATGTTGCCGCACGTAGTTTTGACACCTATGTATAGCAAACTCTGATCGCACAATGATGTGAAACTAATGTGGTTGAACTACCAAAGAGATCATGTTGTAGCAGATATGGAAAGGCATGTGAATCTATGCTTGATAACTCAGCTGACCGAACAACTGTGGATGTTCTTTTGCAAAAGTTGTCGAGTGGGAATCCTGAAGACCAAAGAGTAGCAGCTGGTGAACCATGTCTTCTAACCAAAATAGATAAAGATAACAATATTTTTATTACAGAGGTTGGGGCCATTCCTTTGTTATTTAATCTATTGTCCACTCTAGATGCTAGAACATAAGAGCATGCTATGACAACTCTTCTTAACATTTCCATTTATGAAAACAACAAGGGTGCAATAGTTATGGCTAGGGCAATTCCTCCTATTGTTGAGGTTCTCAAGGTTGGTAGCATTGAAGCAAGAGAAAATGTTGCTACAACTATGTTTAGTTTGTTAGTTATTGATGAGAACAAGATAACCATTGGTGCATCTAGTGTTCTTTGGTTGACTTGCTTTGTGAAGGGAGCCAGAGAGGCAAGAAAGATGTTGCCACAACACTCTTCAATTTATCAATCTATCGAGGAAACAAAGAAAGGGTTGTGAGAATTGGTGTTGTTTCCCCAATTATGCATTTGCTGGTAAATCACAGTGCAAGGATGGTTGATGAGGTGCTTGCTATACTGGAAATTCTTGCAAGTCATCAAGAGGGGAAAATAGCTATCGGCAATGCTGATGCAATCCCAATATTGGTAGAATTAATCAGATTTGAATCACCACAAAACCAAGAAAATGTAGCTTTTGTTTTGCTTGCATTATGTACAAGTGATCCATAGCATATTGTTGCAGCCCGAGAACTTGGAGCTTACGAACCCTTGTTAGATTTGGTCCAGAATGGCACAACAAGAGCTAAGTGCAAGGTTGCTTGATTATCAGAGCACGTTAACAGATGAGAGCAAGCTCCAAGTAGTTGATTACAATATTTGGAACATACGAGAAATCAAGCACTAGTTGGCTCATTCGTGCATTCCTTTTTGGTATGGTGGTCAAATATCATCTCCTTGTGGTTTTATTTTAAAGTTATTAGAAAATTGAAACTTGTGTCATAGCAGTGAAATACTCCAAGTGGTTGTGAGATGAGGATGTAGGGATGTGTGGAGAGTATTAGTCTTTTGTTATATGTGAAGGCTATGTGGTGTGGATAAAATTGTTGAAGCACAGCATCCTTTTGGCAAAGCAGGGTTATGCTTGGTTAAAAAGATAAACGCTTACTCTCTTTCGTTTAGACTCCCCGATCACTGCTAGGTTTGATCTATCATTCAATGGAGAGATCATTTGCAATGGCACCATTTCCTTTACTCACAATGCCCATTGAATCAAAATACAAACCCTGTATGATTCCTTTGGTGGTTCAAATGTGCTTATGCTCCCCTACCTAATCAATCCATCATTCACTCTCATTCTTCCTCTGGCATTAGGCAATTATGACTGAAATTTAATAAAATTTGGGCTTGTCACAGTTTGTTGCTAAGGGTATGAAGTGAATTTCAATTCATTTGCAATGCCCCAGGCTATGGAAGGTGGAAAATTGAGAATACGGGGAGGTGAAGAGGTTCAAACCCATATTGCAATGAAGTTGGATTTGCATTGAGAGCGGCCTCTATAAAATTTCCTTGTTCCTAATGTCCTACAACATTTTGCTGATCATCATGAGAGGGAATCGAGTTGTCGTTATTGGGACTAACATAAGTACCATTGAAGCTTCTATCTTTGATGATGGAAGTGGAAATAGTGTTGCGGTCATTGAATGACCTAATGTGGCAGTATTGTAGATATCCCATATATTCTAAAAATCTGTTTAGTGGTCTCACTATCGGATTTATGGTGGAGCTTTTTGTTAAAATAAGCTAATTACTCCTGCATGAGGAGTTGGCTGAACTTAGAGAGTCAGTTAACTAAGTGTTGAGTGTTGAGTATTGGAGTCTTGAGTCCAGTCGAGTTAAGTGATAAACAACTTTTAGTGTGTGGTTGCATGTGGCTGCATGTCAAGATATTTTAGGCAAGTCGCTAGTTAGAAAAGGATAAATACCCTTCATTGGGTTCATTGTAAGTATCATGTTTTGTTTGATCAATAGAAGAGCCACATCTCATTTGTTTTATGTGTGAATTATTTATGCTTTGTCTCCTCCACCTTTCCAACAAATTGGTATCAGAGCGAGGTTACTAAGAGTGAGGGCGAATGGATTAGCAACAATCCATGTGAAAGGAGAAACATATTTTTTCTCATGGTGTTTAGACATTAATACATCTTACAGTGGTATACAGGGTGTTATAACATGTTAAGGCTTAGTAGAGATCCGCGTCAATTGTCGTTGCCTTGTGTCGTTTTACATGCATGCGAATCACTTTGGTTTGTGTCGCGTTAGCGGGCTAATGCAGAGGATAGTCCTCATGGAAGGTGTTAGCCCACTCCGAAGTGTTAATAAACCAAAGAACTTTCTTTTCGTTTTTTGTTAAATCATGAAGTCAAGTTCTTAATATTTATCATAGTTTATATATATACGTTGAGTGGGAAGTTTTTATTAAAATGAGAGCACAAAAAAAAGCAAAGCTATTTTTATTAAATGAGTTTTTGTATAAAGGTTTTTGAAACTTTATAAAGATATTTAAAAAAAATTAAGTTTTTTTTATTAAAAAAGAAATTAGGGTTTTATTGAAAGGGGTATTTTTTTTAAAGTTTAATAAGGGAGAAACATTTTTTGAAAAGAAATTTTTAGAGAAAGATGGCTTTCTCAAATTTCTAGCCCTAGTTCCCACCGTTTACATGGAAGGGTTATGATGTGTGGGCCATTAAAATGACGACCACATTGCAGACACGTGATGTTTGAGATTATGTTTATTTTAGGTTTTCAGCACCTAAGGATGAAGTAGAAGCACGAGCTCTGAGTAATGCAAAGAGAGAACAATGGAAGATAGGCAAAAAGAAGAATGCACAAGCATTGCATCTTATCCAGCAGGGAATGGACCAAGCAGTGTTCCAAAATATTATGATCGCATCTTCAGAAAAAGTAGCATGGGATACTTTGCGACAAACTATATACGTATGGCCAAAGTCAATATTGCTAAGTTGCAGAATACTAGGAGAAATTTTGGAGATAGAGGACATCAATTATTTCATGAATCAGGTCATAACTATCATAAATCAGTTAAAAATTTATGGTGAAGACATCAAAGATCAAACAATGGTTGAGAAGATCCTCAGATCTTTGTCTACCAAATTTGATGTTGTGGTAGCAGCCATAGAAGAAGCCAAGGATTTGGCATCATTGACATTTGATGAGCTGATGGGATCACTTCTATCACATGAGGCAAGGATAGATAGCAATAAGGACTCCACTTTAGAGACCACTTTTAAAAGTTAGGTTTCTATTTCAAGAGATAGAGGACGAGGCAAAAGTAGATCGAGAGGTAGAGGACGAAGCGAAATATATGGTGGTTAGAGAGATGGCCGAGAATAGCATGAATATGAAAGTGGAAGCAACTACATAAACTTCAAAATAATCAAAGAGTTGAAAAATCAAAGGTGAAATGTTATTATTGCAATAAATTTGGTCACTATGCTCGTGATTGCAAGAAGAAGATAGATGACCAAGGGAACCAGAGAGCTAATGTCACTATAGAGAGTACTAACTACATGTTCCTAGCTTGCCATACCATGCATGAACCTTCTGATAATGTGTGGTTGTTAGATAGTGGTTGTAGTAACCATATGATAGGAAACAAGAATTTGGTTGCAAATTTCGATCAATCTATGAAAATAGAGGTAAAGTTGGAGACTGACAAGACTATGGAAATAGATGGAAAAGGAGTGGTCAATATTCTGACCAAGTAGGGGGAACCAGAGATAATCTCAGAGGTATATTATGTTCCTAGTCTCAAACGTAATTTGATAAGTGTTGGTCAATTGACACAGAAAGGATACAAAGTTATCTTTCAAGGTCAAGAATGTGTTATATATGACAAGCCTCCAAGAAAGTAGATGATAGCAAAGGTGAAAATGAAGAGGAACAAACTCTTTCCTCTAGTTATGAATTACAATGATCAAGTCGGTTCTTTTAAAATTGCATGTTCTAATGATTATTGGTTATGGCACTTTTGGTTTGGACACTTCCACCTTTTAGGTTTAAGATTGTTGCAGCAGAAACAGATAGTTAGAGGATTACCTCCCATTAAAGAACCTGCTAGTACTTGTGAGTGTTTCATATTGGGAAAGAAACATCGTGAAAGTTTTCCAAAGGGAATTGCATATAGAGCAAAGCAACCTCTTGAGATAGTGCATACAGACTTCTGTGGACCTATGAGGACACAATCAATTGGTGGAAGTTGTTACTTCCTCACTTTCATTGATGACTATAGAAGAAAGACTTGGGTTTACTTCTTGAAGTAGTAGTCTTAAACTTTTGCAAAGTTCAAAGAATTCAAAGCCTTAGGAGAGAACCAAAGTGATCGACAAATTAAGGTATTGAGGTTAGATCTTGGTGGAGAATATGATTCAAAGACATTCCACGATTACTACAAACAACATGGAATCAAAATATATTTTACAACCAGGTACACATTGTAGAATAATGGTGTAGCAGAGAGAAAGAATAGAACAATTATGAACATGGTAAGAAGCATGTTGAAAGGCAAAAGCTTGTCTAACGAGTATTGGGCAGAAGCAGTTGCATGTGCTATTTATGTGATCAATAGATCTACTAAAAAAAGTGTGATGAACAGAGTAGCAGAACAAGCATGGTCAGGTATGTCTTGCAACATATCTCATCTCAAAGTGTTTGGATGTGTAGCTTATGCACATGTGCCTAAGGAGAGAAGAGGTAAATTGGATGATAAAAATGAAAAATGCATATTTACTAGTTATAGTGAGCAATCAAAAGCTTACAAATTGTATAACCTTGTCACAAAGAAGACCATAATTAGTAGAGATGTTGTGTTCGGAGAACAAGAGTCGTGGAATGGAACTATAGACAAAACAGTTAATGCACCAGTGCCATTGATGGAAGAAGATGATGTAGCAGAAAAGGAGCAGCAAGAATCACTGGTGAAGACACCAAACAGAGACATACCAACAAGGACTCCAAGATTTTTAGAGTAGCATGTATCTTCAAGCAAATCAACAAATCACGATTCTCCCAACAATCGATCAGGTGATGTTTCAAGCAATGGTAAGAGAAAGATGAGAAGTCTGAAATATATTTATGATGATTTGGATGTTAGTTCAAATTTTGCATTGTTGTCATTCCAACCTTCTTTGTTTGAAGAAGCAATGAGAGATGAAAATTAGATTCAAGCCATGGATGAAGAAATTGAAGCTATTGAAAAGAATGATACGATGGATTTAGTTGATTTACCAAAGGACAAAAATCTCATTGGTGTGAAATGGGTGTACAAGAAAAAGTTGAATGAGAAAGGTGAAATTGACAGATTTAAAACGACTTGTAGCAACAATATTCTCATAGCAACTGGGAATAGATTTTGGAGAAATGTTTGCTCAAGTAGCCAGATTGGATACTGTAAGAGCAGTTCTAGCCACAACGGATCAAAACAAGAATCAGATGAATGGATTTCTAGAAGAAGAACTTTAGGTGCAGTAACCTCCAGGATATGAAGTTGAGAGTAATGAAGAGAAATTTTATAGGTTGAAGAAAGTGCTCTATGGACTGAAGCAAGTTCTAAGAGCTTGGTATAGTAGAATTGATAGCTACATGATCAAGAATCGATTTTTCAAAAGTAACATTGAACCTACCTTGTACACAAAGGTAAATGAGCATGGAAAAATTTTGATTGTTTGCTTATATGTTGATGACATTATTTTTACATGTGATTTTGAGATAGATGAATTTAAAGCAACCATGATGAAAGAATTTGAGATGACCAATCTTGGTCTCATGAAATATTTTCTTGGCATAGAAGTTGAGAAATCTTACAAAGGAAATTTTATTTGTCAAAATAAATATGTCAATGATTTGTTGAAAAGATTCAGGATGGAAAATTGCAAAGATGTACCTACACCAATTGCAACAGGTACAAAGTTAAGGATGATGAAGGATCAGATGTCAATCCACCTCTATTCAAAAGATTGGTTGGCAACCTCATGTATCTCATAGCTACAAGATTGGATATCATGCAAGGAGTGAGTTTGATTTCCAGATTTATGGAGACTCCAAAAGACACACATTGGAGTGCAGGAAAAAGAATTCTAAGATACATAGCAGGAACTAGAGATTGTGGCATAATGTATGAAAGCACAAAAAATAAAGATTTGATTGGATACGTAGATAGTGATTTTGAAAGTAGTTTGGATGATAGGAAGATCACTTCTAGTTTTGTGTTCCATCTTAGTTCAAGTGTGATTTCATGGGCATCTAAGAAGTAGCCCATTGTGATACTTTCATCAGCAGAAGCAGAATATGTAGTAGCAACATCAACAATATGCCAAGTAATGTGGTTAAGAAGAGTATTTGATGGACTCAAGCAGAAACAACAAGGATCAACAACAATATATTGTGACAACACCCCAACGATTTCACTATCCAAGAATAGTGTGTTTCATCAAAAGAGAAAGCATATTGATACTAGATATTACTTTATTAGAGAACTTGTGAGCAATGGAGAAGTTCACTTGAAGCCTTGTAAATCTAGTGATCAATTGTCTGATATACTTACTAAGTCATTATCACAATATGTGTTTGAGTTTCATAGAAGAAACTTGGGTGTTGTAAACCTAGCTGAGACATAGACTAGAAAACATGTTTGAGTTGTCATGCGTCATGTTTTAGTTTAGAAGTCGTAATTAAGGGTGAGTGTTAAAATAAGATAATTACTCCTACAAGAGGAGTTGGATAAACTTAGAGATTCAGTTAACTAAGTGTTGAGTGTTGAGTGTTGAGTATTGGAGTGTTGAGTCAAGTCGAGTTAAGTGATAAACAACTTCTAGTGTGCGATTTCATGTGGTTGCATGTCAAGATATTTTAGGCAAGTCGCTAATTGGAAAATGATAAATAACCTTCACTGGGTTCATTGTAAGTATCATGTTTTGTGTGATCAATATAAGAGTCATAGCTTGTGTGTTTTATGTGCGAATTATTTATGCTTTGTCTCCTCTGCCTTTCCAACACTTTTCAGTTACTTTGATAATCTACAATATGCACTTTGTGGGTACTCCAACTCTTCCATCGTGTTTGTCCTTCATTCGGCAGTGCCTGCCTTTTGTGGTTGGTAGTGGGGTTGTATTCATCATTGTGTGTGTTGGGTCAACAATGAGCAACTCAGCAAGAGAGAAAAGCTTGTGAGGATATAGATCAACCAATCCAAAATATTTCCATCATGTTTGAAACCAAGTTTATGGTGAGCTCAAATAGCCACTCTAGTTGAGAACGCTTGGATCGATGTCTTCAGTAACCCCATCGCCTCCTTAAGGAAACATGTAGAGCTAGATGATTATGTTTCAGATGCTTAGGCTAGAGCAACTAAGTTTTTAGATAGGTATGGAAAAATACTAGATGAATTACAGGAAGATCATGAAAGCCACAAAGACCAATTGATTGTGTATTTTTGTGTAGACTACAGGAGTAGTGCCTAAGGGAAATGGGTTTCATAGATATATTTAAAAAATTCAAGGAAGAAGAGAATGCAAAACCTTTGATCCTATTTTAACAAGTTCAAGTTGTAACACTCTTTGATAGTACTGAAGATGGAGGGAAGCGTTTAGAAAACTTGGTAAGGGGAATATTTGCATGCAATATTTTTTATTTGGGTGCTACAAATCTTATTGAAGTGTTCTAAAGAGATGGCATGTCCTTTTTGGCCAGTTGTGAAAACTTACTACGTCATCCATGGGTCATTGATGACTTGGAAACATTCAAGTCAAGTTGGATGAGGAAGTCTTAGAAGAAGGTTGTCATGTTTGCGGATAATTCTGGTGTAGATCTTGTAGTAGGGATATTACCTTTTGCAAAAGAGTTGGTTCGACGAAGTACACATGTGGTTTTAGTTCCCAATGATTTACTATCCATTAATGATGTTACTTAGTCTGAATTGGTGGAAATTGTCTCAAAAGTTTTACTATCCATTAACGATGTTACTTAGTTTGAATTGGTGGAAATTGTCTCAAAAGTGAAAGAGATTAAAAATGGGAGGGAGTATATTCTGCAAGTAGAAGCAAAGAATATTGGAACTGATTTATGTATGGCTTGAGCTTGCATATTTATAAAATGATGCTAATTGGGTTGTTTTGGAGGGTATGGGCGTTGGATTGAGACCAATCTCTAAGCGCAGTTCAAATCATAGTTACCAAATTGAACTTTGAATTTAGATTCCAATTTGATTGGATAAAAGATTTTCAATAAATCAATAATATATATCTTTAAAATATTTAAAAATATATATTTCTTCTTCTTAAATGTGATAATTTCTTTCATTTTCCTTTTCATTTTAATATTTAAATAATTTTATAATTATAAAATATCTAAAAATTGTAAAACACAATTAAAATTTAATAATTATATATAATAAAAAATTTAAAACAAAATTAAAAAAATATAGCGCTACTTTCATCTTTTCAAAATTTATTTGAACTTCAAAACTTTAAACACATTCCTAATCAAATTTACACACACTTCAATATTCAAATTATTTCCTTCACTATTTCTAGACTTTCTAGATATTCAAAACAAAATAAAAATTATAAAATAAATAAATAAATAAAAATAAATAAATAAAAAATCAATCTAATTTAATAATAACCTTCCAGTTCATTTCCTTCAATTTGCATGCATCAATGTGCAAGTACCCCTATCTATTGTGTGCTCAGACAAGCCTTCTAAATCGATTAGAATACTAACTACTACGAAACTGATCAAACTTTCATATTTTCATATCTTTTGCCTTTATTAAAGAGAATTTGGTAACTATCGTTCAAATGTGAATTATAGTGCAGTCAAAGGCCTAGAGACCGAGTTTTATGGTTTCCATTTCGTCAAATGTGGACAATGTCCAATGTGTATTCATTGGAAGGCCATGCTCCTTCTTATATATAAGTGCGTGTGTAGCTTTAATTCTAATTTGGTTGCACCATCCATTCCAAATTTTGACGGAGCAAGGTCATGTTACTAGCTAGAACCCTCCTACATGGAACCTCGTCCCTCATCCTCACTCTGCTCACCAGTACCGTTGTCTCTTTTCCTTGTAAAATAATCCACTTAATTTTATTTTTTTTTTGTTAATATTAAGCAATGACCCACTCATTCACTCCACAACAAATAGGAAACCACGCAGTCTATGCTAGTTATTTAGCCAAAAAAACTTTTGGAAAATTTCTCTGCTTCTTTATTTTATGCTCCCAAATACCTGCATGCGTGTCCATGGTGTATTCTGTAATTTCATCCACGAGGTGGGCTAACATTTGTATTTTGTATAAGAATAAACGACAAATGGCTTAACCTTCAACATGATGCCCCCCAGATCTCCCATCGGCGCTGTGGAAAAATAGTATCTAGGCTTGCATGCCCTCACTAGCAATGGGCAGTTATACATGCACTTATTCACGGTGGAGTTTGATATGATCAAGACACTAGAGTTCTATGACTCCGACGCCAACGCCTCATCTCAGTGGAGACCACGCCTGCAGAATATTGTACTGGGGAGGACCCTATTGTATTAAAAGACAAATAATTAGGCGTGATACAACTGGACAAGTTCTGCCATTATTACTGGAATAATGCGCTGACCTCATGCTTATATTGTACTGGGAGGACCTTATCGTATTAAAAGGCAAATAATTTGCGGTGGGTTGGAATTTGACGTGAAAATTGCCGGCCGGTCATGGTGTGATTTACTTTTGAAATAAAGGTTAAACTCTGAAACTATGAAAATAGGTTGGAAACGGACAGGCTGTTTTTTGTTTTTTAAATTCCAAACCTGTGCGTGATATAACTGGGCAAGTTCTGTCATTATTTTATGGAATAATGTGCTCACCTCGTGGTATTTACATGAGATAATTTAACAGATTTTATGTTTAACAGTCACATGAATATGAGTATTCAATACTAAACGCAGCGATCTGGAAACAGGACAAGTGGACACATTTTATATATATTTAATAATATATATATAACATATATACACCGAAATATAGTTTTTTATCCATATTAAATTGCGGGTTGCAGATTATCTAATCAAATTAAAATATAATTACTTCTCAAAGTTTATAGTTCACTTTAAAAAAATAAATAGAATCAAAATTTACTATTTAGAAATTAGAATGTGATATGCTTGGTCTTGATTCTTGAATATTCGATGTTCATTGTTCATATACAACTTACAAGCACATAAGAAAATAACTAAAGTCTAATCCTATTCATTTCCTCTGCTCCTCTTGTGAGAAAATGCCACAACTTTCCCTTTCCATCTAGATGTAGATGCTGTTGCTGGTGGAGTTGGCAGTGGAGTTTGCTATGCTCTAGAACTAGAAGTAGGAGCTATAGGAGGTAGACCACGTCCTCTACTGGTGGCAGGGTAGCCCGGGTAGGTGGTGTCACTTGAAAACATTACAATCTACCAATCCTGAAATTCTGAAAAACTGATAATTCAATCCTGAAATTCTGAAAAACTGATAATTCCGCTGCATTTTGAATGAAATCTAAAATTCTACTTTCTCCATATGAAATCCAATGAGGCCAGAACCACTCTCAAACATCCTGAGTCATTTCTTGGTAATGTTAAAAATTTAAGTAAAAGGATGAAAATGAAGATTAAGGAGAATGTCACTTTTACTTTAAGAATTTAACATTACCATAAATAGCATATCAATACTAGGGCCTAGACTTGATCATTAAGCTGTCCCACTCAAAAATTATTTCTTTCTTTAAAAAAAATTGCAGCTTATGCAGACAAGGTTTTCTATCAATGGAATACGTGTTTTCCAGATGCAGGACACGACAAAAACCAGCGAATACTTTTTACATTTTACAAGACACGATGAAAAATGTTTTCGACATGTTTTAGGGCCGTTTATTTTACAAGACACGATGAAAAATGTTTTCGACATGTTTTAGGGCCGTTTTCCTGTCCGGCACGAAAAATACGGGACACCGAACCTAAGAAAACATGTCCTGTGACATAGATGCTCGTGCATTTAATAGTGAATTTTGTTTATAAATTATATTGGTGACAATATGATCTTCTTATATCTTAGATTCTTTCGGTGTACCTTTACACTTCTAAAAGCCATTATTAATTCACTGGCCTTTCCCTCCGTTGATACTGCAAACTCCAGAAACAATGACGCAGTAAAAAAGCCACCCAATCCAACTTGTCTCCCCTGATCTTGTCGCTGACACCCACGGTACTGTACAATGTTGTATCCACAGCCATCACAATCCACATAAAGGTCTTCTCCAGGGATCGAACTTGGGTAGATCGCCTCGAGCATGAATCAATAATACCCTGAAAAAATACACTTGTCCAATTCTCCTCAAGCAGAGGAATAAGATACAGCCTTAATCACGCCATAAATTTATAGATAGGAGCTGCGACAAGAAACCCTATTCTCCTGTCTCACAAGAAAGTCCTCGACGTTCTCAGTCCTGCATTCCTTCAGTAAATAATAATAATAAATAATCCACGTGGCTAGATCCACCCCTGATTTAAATAATAAAATTGTATATAACTCTTTTATTTTACTGACCTAATTTTGTCTTCCAACCCAATTTTGCTTACCTAATAAATCTACCCATATGCAGTGAGATGCACACTCCACCGCCTGGTAAGATAGAGATATTTCCATTAGCGTGAAGAATAGTTACCAACTTTGTATCCCTCGTGCATTCCCATTTTACAGTAATCTTCAATTTCTTCAACTCTTCTTCATGAAAGACGCCCCGCAACCATTCATCGCCTGCCATATCCCATCAAATCAATTCAATCAAACAATGAACAACAAAGTCGAAAAATGTGTGTGAGAACTAACCTAAGCAACTGCATAGACAATCGTCTGGTTATAGGGATTATCTTAAATGGTTTCCACCCATAAAAATAAAAAGTTCCAGGATAGACCAATGATAATGAGGAGAAAAAGAAATTATTTCAATTTTTACCATATTATAAATAGCTTATAAAACCAATTGCTTATTCATATATACCAGATTGCTTATATATTTTGTTTTCTTGAAACTTCAAAATAAATACTTCACTTTAAAACATAAATAAAACACCCACACATCTCTATCTAAACAATAGTTTAGATAGTTTCAAAATAAATACTTCCACTTTAAAACATAATAAAACACCCACACATCTCTATCTAAACAATAGTTTAGATTTTTCAAGTAATTTGATTTTCTGTAAGGCGGTAAGGTCCTAGGGCAATCTCAATCCTCCATCTGCTATTCAGACTAAGGCTATTCCAAGTTTATTCCCAGATTGAATCGCACCTGTCCAAATTAACTTTAAAAGAAGAAAAGGTCAATGGTGCCCATCCACCTAGGTCCTACGGCCAATCAATAGTATTATTAATTATATTTCTAATTAATATTATTAATAAAGAAATTCAGATGGATTATAAATTATTAATTATTTATATTATAAAAGAATTTACTGAATATAAATTTATTATAATAATTATTATTATTATTATCTTTGAATTATAAATTATTAATATTTATATTATTAAAAAATAACTAAAGTATAAATTTACTATAAAATAATAATTATATTATTATCTTTGAATATAAATTTATCTATATGATTATGGTATTATTTAATAGTTTTTATTGTAATTAGAAATTATTAATAATCTTAATTATTTTTAATTAATTTTATATATAATTATAATCAAATTTAAGTTATTATCAGTTATTAAATTAGTATTATTATTAAAAGTTATAATTTTATTATTGTTTATCAATTTTTTAAGAAGAAATTGTCTTGTTGGTGAGAAATGTTTGCTACCACTAACACTATAACTTCTAGGCATCTATCTGAGGTGATTTGAACCAAGATCTTTCAAATGTTATCACTATAACCTTTAGGTTCCTACATATGTTTTTTCCACAAATATAGATGAATCCAGAGGATTTGAAACCCCAACCTCCTCACACATAACACCTCGTTTTCATGACCATTGCCAATTGAGCCGCACCCGGACTACTATTACCCTAAAGTTAAAAATATTAAAACAA
>APFE031130272.1:51211-61610 GCA_000404065.3 Pinus taeda
TAATAATATTTAATTTACACACAAGAATAATATGTATATTACAATCAAAGCCACATAAATAGTACTCATGGAGTCTAACATATTCTAAATAAGGAATTGATTATTGAAAAAATTTCTTAACAACCAACCAACCTAATCTATTAATTTACTAATATAAGCATTATTTCCAAGTGCTCCCTTTAATGCTTATATTTACATCATTACAAAGATTAATACAAAAATGACAAATTACAATTCACATGTCACATCAATCTGATTGGTCTCTCTACTATTTTCACCACCACAATATTTGAGCTTCCCATTCAACTCATTTCATACATAATCACCTCTAACCATCTTTGATGAACTTTATATAATTGACATTTTTAGATCTCTCGAAAGACAATCTAGATACTGTATCCAGATCCAGCAATCAATTCTGCATTTAACCTTTCTACACACATGGATCCCATTACATAACCTATAACTTAGACTCTTGAAACCCGAAGCACAACAAAATCTATCAGTATGTAACAGATTCACACAATTAAATTAGTGAGATGTTCTATCAGCACTGAAAAACTAAAAAAAATATTAAGTTAATTCTATTGGTTCATCCGTCTTATTCTATTTCACTGTGATCAGTCTATTCTAATCTTTTACAAAATCATGTACAAGCACACAAATTTTACTCATCATAAACAATGAAATCAATCTCCCGCACATGAACATAAAATCTGAAAAGTAAATTTGAACAAAACTCTAAAAAAAACCAGTGGTTTCAAACGGCCCCTCGCTGCCATATCAACCTGACGCAGTGCAAGTACCTTGCTAAATATGTGGTCCTCCTATTGAACATGGGGAACGACCACTTACCGCTGCAAAACGAAGCCCTTCAACCTTGAAGATAGTCTAACCACTTGGTCGCTGCAAAATGAAGCACTTCAACCATTAGGATAGTATTGTAGCTTATGGAGCCTGATTTTCACTTAAGATTGCACTCATAATTATAAGGACTCTGGAGTCTACATATCTCCACAATGGTATGATATTGTCCACTTTGGGCCTAAGCCCTCATGGATTTGCTTTTGGACTTACTCCAAAAAGCCTCATACCAATGGAGAAATTTGTCCATCCTTATATACCCATGATCCTTCCCACTTCTAGTCAATGTGGGACTTTGGTCGTATACCCAACAATCCTCCCCTCGAACAAAGGGACAAAGGGACCATCGAACCTCCCCTCAAACTCATGGATTTGCTTTTGGACTTACCCCAAAAAGCCTCATACCAATGGAGAAATTTGTCCATCCTTATATACCCATGATCCTCCCCACTTCTAGTCAATGTGGGACTTTGGTTGTATACCCAACAATCCTCCCGTCGAACAAAGGGACCATCGAACCTCCCCTCAAACTCATGGATTTGCTTTTGGACTTACCCCAAAAAGCTTCATACCAATGGAGAAATTTGTCCATCCTTATATACCCATGATCCTCCCCACTTCTAGTCAATGTGGGACTTTGGTCGTATATCCAACAATCCTCCCCTCGAACAAAGGGACCATCGAGCCTCCCCTCAAACAATTATCCATCCTTCCACTCTCTACCAACCAGGGTTATCCATCCTTCCACTCTCTACCAACCAGGGTTCTCCACTCCAATGCGTTGGAAGCACAAAGGGACCATCGAGCCTCCCCTCAAACAATTATCCATCCTTCCACTCTCTACCAACCAGGGTTATCCATCCTTCCACTCTCTACCAACCAGGGTTCTCCACTCCAATGCGTTGGAAGCACACGCCTCGAGAGCTTGTTCTATCCCAAGTCAACTCCTCTTCATTGGGGCCGAGGATTCATCCACTTGGCTAACTTCCGAGGATTCATCCACTTGGCTAACTTCAGGGCATGGCTATGATACCACTTGTAAGGACTTTGGACACCACATATCTCCACAATGGTATGATATTGTCTACTTTGGGCCTAAGCCCTCCTGGATTTGCTTTTGGACTTACCCCAAAAAGCCTCATACCAATAGAGAAATTTGTCCATCCTTATATAGCCATGATCCTCCCCACTTCTAGTCAATGTGGGACTTTGGTCATATACCCAACAATAACGATTACCGTAAGACTCATTTTGTCCAAGGAAAACCGCCAGAGTTCAAAAAAAATAGGTTGCGCATTCTCAAAAGTGTCTGTGGGTCTACAAGAGATATTTGAACAAACCATCCACTTTGCTCTATATACTCACACTTGCAAATGAGTGGCAGCATCAATCTTTGACATCGACACTCATACCATCAGCTTCAGTCATGCCCATACCATGGACGCAATGATCCATTGGTTTCTTGGCTGCACGAGGTGTCGCCACTCATTGAAGTTAGCTTTGAAAGATGAGGACAAGTTTCAAAGGTAATCAGGCCCTGAGAGCATGACTGCAAACCCAGCTTTGGCCCTTCTGTCATGCAAAAATACCATTCCGTGGCCAACTAATGGGACTCCTCGCGTGGCCTCGCCAGAGAATGCCTACTGAAGTGCGAGCGTTGGAATTTCACGGGACAGATCATTGCGTTGAACTTCACAATACAACTCCCCGTCGACAACAGAGATAGTTAATACTCCAGTCAATATTTTGAACACGGCTAGAGAATCAACAATCCTCATAAACTAGGTAAGACGGAAATTGTGTTATTCGATCGCACATGCCAAAGGATTCAAACTCAGGGGTTACACAAGATGTAGCATAGTCCGGTTAACGCGTTTTAGAGAGCGTCGTTCAAATACCAAGCAAGGCTTGGAGCACAAAAATAAATGGAAACATAAGGCTTTCCACTTCGCTTCACAAGACTACACTCTGTAGTCAACACTACAGAATCAGGCTCCATGCAGGGTTAGTAAAGCAACGTCCACAGGATCTCTTCGTCGGCGGCTCTATCTCTAGTATTTACAACCAAGATTCACAACGACCTTTCACATACTAAACTATCTATTCTCACACGCTAATTGCACTATGTACAAAGAACAGAACGATTCATAGGCTCTGATACCAACAAATTGGTAGAGCAAATATGGTAAATACAAAAATAATTAGTATATTGCAATCAAAGCTAAATTATAAGCCATATAAATAGTGTTCATGACATTTAACATATTTCAAACAAAAAAAAATTATTGAAAAAATTTATCAATAACCAACCAATCTAATCTATCAATTTACTAATATAAACATTATTTCCAAATAAAAAACATATCAATATTTTAATTACTTGAGATAAAATCTTACATAACTACCAAAATGGCTTGGGATTTGTACACATAATAAAAAAACATATAAATATTTTAATTACTTGAGATGAAATCTTACATAACTACCAAAATGGCTTGGGATTTGTAGACATAAGAGACATGACCACTACAAGAGGTTAAATAGTCACTCTATTTAACTACTAGAGGCCATGTGTTTAGTGCAAATGTTTTCTTTCCTCTTTTTATGTGGTTTGTATTGAAACAAACAAGATCATTGTATGCAATAGAGTTATAGCATAGTCCTTCAAATTTCTATCATACATTTTCATAAATGATTAATTTATTGTAACTCATTTTTCCATTAGTTTTTGTACATTTTAATAATAAATAATTAGGCAAAAATTATTCTAAAATAGATAAGAAAATAATAAAATAAACTATAAAATAAAAATTATGAGTTTTTAAGGGAAAAGAAACAAATTTTTTTTCCTAGTTGTATTTTTTATTTATTTTTTTTATAGGTTTACTAAAATTTGAAGCATGGGTAGTTGTTAGACATAACATTATATTACATCGCTCATAGAACAATTATCTATAATATATAGTATTCTATAGATGGGGATGTCAACACTTCAAATTTGAGTAAATCTATAAGGAGATAAGTTAAAATAAAACTAAGTGATATTTTTCTTCTTTTCTCCAAAAATATTTATGCATATAGATGATATTGATGAAATTGAATTATAAATTAGAAACGAAAACTCTTCGAGAGAGCTTGTTCATTTCATTCACAAACACTATTATTTATATATCGATCGAGTTGTAGAAACTACAACAACTATTATTATTTCTTATTGAAATTCACCGACTTGTGTCGACTATTAAGTCTCCAATGAATGACACTGAAGACTCACCATCATATGACCAGTCATTAATGGCTTCATGATTAATATTCTAACACCTCGTGTTAATCACAACCTAAACATTAACATGTATGTTGTTCTCAGTCTTAGCTAAGATTACAACGATAAATAAAAAAACTTGATACAAATCTTTTATTTTTGCTTATGCCAAATATTCACACTCTCGCTTCTTGGCATGCTTTACCTTTCACTCTTTGTGTAGAATTTTACCTCTATCAATAGAAATTGATCACACTATACTCGTATGTCTCGTACCAACACTTCTTTGCGCTCCCAACTATGGTCAACCAGTGCCTCATGACTTCAGAAAGTAGGATAGACTCTCATGTACTATCAGACATCACCACTCTCTGCTACTACATTGTATTCCCTTCTTGAGGCTCAAATTCCAAACAACGCAACATCAACTCCAATATATGCTCTTCCCGATTCAAACGAATCAGTTCATATGAGCCTCCACTCAACACAAGCCTCCAATCATATGAGCCTCCACTCTTACTGCACCAGGCAACTCACTCACAACAATGTGGTAAAATACACAAACAGACTCAATCATATTGTTGTTGTCTAACGTTCACCGCACTTCCACACTTTGTGGTTGTTTAACACAACCACACCAATGTTCCACACTTAACTCAGCTACGACCACTTTCCAAAGAAATTAGACCACCATACACAATGCTCAACACATTTCGACTAGGCCTCCTTCACACCACGTGGCTCCTTAGCAGGAAGCCTCCCAAAACTAACTCATTCTTGTCACCATAGGCTCGCAACTCTAGCTGGAGAACTCCAACAACTAAACATGCTCACACTCAACATTGGTCACTACTTTTCCTAGATCCTTTGCTCCTCCAGGCCAATGCCTCACTGAAACAATTCTTGCCTCATTGAAGCAATTCTTTAGAGGCTTCACCTTTATCTCAACACACCTCTGACACCTCCAAGAAGCTTAGCACAATACAAACAAGTTTGTCTTACAGCGCTAAAGGTTCACAATCAATGGACACTCCCTTCCACAAGAAAATATTCAACCTCCTTTATGCAAGAGATTTCACACCACGAAACTCTTACAACTCAACCTTCAATATGCAGCAAAACAACTACTATGCATCACAACTCCTCAGAATGCCATGCCAGCATTCACATGCTTTAACCTCGTCTCCAACACAAAATCAACAGGATTTCAATCTCCACACATTGGTCGATATGCATAAGCTCTCCGTCATATGGCTTCTTTTAACATAATGGACAATATTCAAGCCTCTGCACTAAGCAACCACTTATTGTAACCCAATGTATACAATAAATACACACTCGCGTTCTGATTGGTTCCATGGGTGGTTCAGCGCTCTACAAACTCCATGACCACGCTCATTGCCAACCCTCTCAAGCACAGTAGGACAACAACACAAATCTTCATTTTGCTTCACGTTGGCTCAGGTTTACGCCTTCTTCTCAATAATTATTTCAGGAAAGACTCCAACAAAAATCTTAGGTTCTACCACTAAGGGATTTCAGATCTCAGATCCTCACAATGTGGATCCCTTCACACCATGCGGATCCATCACTTCTCTAGGCAACTTCACTATCCGCAATTAACCAAAATACTATTGGTGAGCACCAATAGTGCAGCAATAATGTTGCAACTCCTGTGCTGCCTACTTTATTATTATCAACCCAGTAGTCCGTAACATACTTGGAAGCGTCGGTGCTATATGCACAAGTACTAGTTCTCACTGTAGGTTGTCAGTTGGTCAGCCAGCACAAGATCACTAGGAGCTCAAGCCAACTTCTATGGATTCCAAAAGAATCTCTATATGTAATGAAAGGAAAGAAAGATTACTCTACAGATGCTATTCTAATTACAGAAAGGAAAAAGACTGAAATGTAAAGCAAGCCTAGTAAACCCTAATTAACCAACTAATTCTACTTTTGCATAAAGCACTATGAAAACCATGAAATGAATGCCATTACCTACTCAAGTAAACAACATCTAAGTATGCTATTTCTATAAATAAATAAGCAAAAAACATATTTTTGGATTTTTATGTATTTTAATGTGAATTTGACATGCATGTAATTTATTGTGTGTGAGTGTGGCAACGAATAGGTGGCATTGAAGGGCGGTTTTGGGACTTTAGAGGATGTGGGATGGTGTGGATGGGTCCTAGGAGGTCTCAGGTGGCCTTCTGGAGGCCTTTCCCACACTCGGCCTTCAAAAGAAAGCCTACAGGAAATCTACAGGAGGACACAGGAAATCTACAAGAGGAAAAAAGGGAAACTACGGGAGGCCTACAGGAGGAGGCCAAGAGTAGTTTTCACTATTTTGAGGGTGTGACAGTGGGTGAAAAAGGTGGATGAAGGTTTGAAGGAGGTGTTAGGGTACCTATGGTCTACCATGAACCACCGAGAGAGAGAAAGATGATTGGATTTTCTCAAGGAGAGAGGAAGAAGCTCTATGAAAAAATGCAAGAAACTAGGGCAGAATTGAGGTGAGATTTGGGAGACCTATAGGGCATGGATCAGATGGAGGGTGTGATTGTTGATAAGCTGGCCTACTATTGGAAGAGATCTATTGCATAGAAACTGACAGTCAACCAAGGAAATCAAGCAATAAGTGAAATGAATGCATCTAGGAAAAACAGAGTTTTGCATAAAAATGGTCTAAACTATGATCTATGAAAGAAAATGCTGAGAAATGTTGTAGGGAAGGAAAGCATGAAAGAAGAATATTGCAAATCAGGAAGTGAGCATGATGAAGAAGATCTAAAGCAAAGCAAAGCTGGACTGTTAACCTACTAAAAAGCTGCAAACACTAGAAGTCCTATGAATGAGGAAAATCTGTGTTTTTGGGGCAACAAGAGAGTCTTTTCCTCAAATCATGGTCCTAGAGGGAGGAAGAGAGGCCAAAGCACTATTTCTAACCTTTTGAATCTTTGTTGGTCACTACTTAACCTGTTATAGAAAGCACAAATGGAACCAAACTACTAAATCATCAAAAGCAACATATTCTTAACCATAAGAGAAACACATCTAACAGCAAACTAATATACAAACTAAAACAAAGCATACAAATACAAGTAAAGAGGAGCTTGGCTACTTGGATTGGGCCCTAACCCAAGAGCTTTAGCCCTCTGAGGTACCTCAATGCTAGCTCGAAAAGGATTCCATCTTTATTTTCAAAACAATAGCAAGATTACATGAAACTGTCACAAAATAATAAGCTCGAAATTTGAGCAAAGTTTTCATAAGCAAAAATTTGACCCTACTGAGGCCCTAGGCCTCTCTACTTATACAAATGAAGCTACCAACAACTTCCTTAAAATCAGGGGGCTTGGCTCCCAAAACTCGAGATAATTATCAGTCATCCTCCACTTGCTCGGTTGCCTTCTAGTGCATGATTTGGTTGCTTGTACTCTGAGCTAAATGAAGGGGAATTTGAAGTGAGGAGTAATAAATGAAGGGGATTTCCTCCTATAAGTCCTCTCCTCTATCCACTTCAAGTTATTACTGCCATTTTTCCACTAGATCCTTGACTTTGACCTTGAAATACATCAATAATATGCATTAAATACATGTTAGACCACATGGCACGATAACTAACTCAACTCACTCTATAGGCATAAATATAATCAGAAAATCATGTAATAAGCTAAGAGAATGGTTGATCTGACTAGTTTAGGAGGTAAAATGAGCCCATATAATTACCCATTTATGAGGCTCATCATCACCCTCCTATTGAGAGTTTTGCTCATCCTCTGAGCAACCTAGTCAATCTCCTCATCTTTTATGGCCCTAGTGGCCTCCCTAGCATCCCAAGCTTCTGATGTGGTATGTTCTTCTTTGCCATAGAATCCTGCCTTTATGTCTATGTCCTTCCACTACTCCTCCTCTTCTTTTTCTTTTCTGCCTAACATCAATGGGGGAATCAGTTTGAGGCCAATCCAGTTGACCTTCAGCCTCTGCATGGAGTGCTTGTACATTGGCACTCTTTTCAATGCCTCCTTCAACCTCATGGGGGGATGATATTCCCTAATCTGCAAACTATGTGGTAAGGTGTTCCATCTCCTCATTCATGCATGCACACAGTCATCCCCAAGTAGCCTTTGCATATCCTCAAAGTGTGCAATGGCTTTGTGCCTAATTAGATACTTTAGAAGGCAAAAAGTATTTCTCATTCTTGGATGGTTTTAGTGGTTACAATCAGATTCAGGTAGCACCTGAAGATCAAGACAAGACCACATTTACTTGTCCATGGGGAACTTTCGCCTACCGAGTACTTCTTTTTGGATTATGTAATGCACCCGCAACATTCCAAAGGGCAGTACTAGGAATCTTTTCTGATCTAATTCATGATTGTGTAGAGGTTTACATGGATGATTTTACAGTTTATGGTGATTCATGAGAGGCATTAGAAAATTTGGAAAAAGTTCTTATTAGGTGTAAAGAGACAAACCTTTCATTAAGTCATGAGAAATGTTTTATGATGTTTACTGAAGGGATTGTTTTGGGTCACCATATTTCAGGAGATGGAATTAAGGTTGATAGATCAAAAGTTGAAGTCATCTCCAAGCTACTGATTCCAAATTGTCAAAAAGATGTTAGAAGTTTTCTTGGGTTTACTGGTTATTATAGAAGATTCATTGAAAACTTCACCAAAATAGCATCTCCTCTCTTTAAATTACTTACCAAGGAATATGAATTCAAATGGGATTCTGACTGTCAATCTGCATTTGAAGCTTTAAAAACTAGAATATCTGAAGCACCCATTTTGAGGGGACCAAATTGGAAGCTCCCTTTTCACATTTCAAAAGATGCTTCAGATACAGCTCTAGGAGCTGTGTTGGGTCAAAAGGATTTAATTCCTTATGCCATTTATTACACCAGTAAAAATTTGACTCCCACTGAGTTAAATTATACTGTGACTGAGAAAGCGTTCTTAGCCGTTGTTCATGCAATCAACAAGTTTAGACACTACATAACAGACTATGAAACTTTTGTCCATACTGATCATTCTGCCATTAGATATCTCATGAATAAACCTGTTACCAATGGCAGAGTCACAAGATGGCTTTTAATTTTACAAGAATTGAACATTACTGTGTTAGATAGACCAGGAAAACAAAATATAGTAGCTGATTTCTTGTGTAGAATTCAAAATACTAATGAAGATTCTCCAGTAGAGGATAAGTTTCCAGATGAATATCTATTTGCAATAACTACTAAAACTCCTTGGTATGCAGATATTGCTAACTATTTGGTTACAGGGAAGCTGCCTCCACACTTATTTCCTAATGAGAAAAGGAAAATCATTCAGGAGAGCTCAAAGTATTCTTGGATTTCTAATGAATTGTTCAAAACAGGGCTAGATTGTGTGATCAGAAGATGTGTGCGGGAATATGAAATGCCTGACATTCTTAAGGCATGTCATGATGAACCATGCGGCGGACACTTTGCTGACAAGAGGACGGCCTATAAAATCCTTTCTTTAGGATATTACTGGCCTTCTCTCTTCAAGGATGCGAAGCAATATGTTAGAAGGTGTGACAGCTGCCAAAGAGTTGGGAGACCAACTCCTTCAAATGAAATGCCTCTACAGCCACACGTACTCATCGAACCCTTTGAGAAATGGGCTCTAGATTTCATTGGACCTATTAATCCACCATCTAAACAGAAAAAGTATATATTGGTTTGCACTGATTATGTTACTAAGTGGGTAGAAGCCAAGGCATTGCCTTCTGCCACCGAAAATTCAGTTGTTCAATTTCTTTTTGAGGATATATTTACTCGTTTTGGTGTCCCAAGAGAAATTGTAACAGATCAGGGAAGTCAATTTACATATAAATTGATGGAGAAGCTGATGGAGGAATACAAAATCAAGCATAGAAAGTCTACTTCATACCATCCGCAAGCAAATGGCCAAGTGGAATCTACAAATAAAGTTCTTGAGAGTATCATCACCAAGACTGTTCATCTCCACAGAAGAGATTGGGCAGAGAGGCTTCCTGAAGCCTTGTGGGCCTATAGAACTACATGGAGGAACACAACAGGACATTCTCCCTATGAACTTGTTTATGGGAAAGAAGTCTTGCTCCCCATTGAGTTTCAAATCAAGACCTTCAAGATGGCAGTTCAGTTGGGGATGAGCTTATCAGAAGCCCAAAAGCACAGAATGGACCAGCTAAATGAGCTAGATGAAATAAGACAAGATGCAATTCTGAGGACCGATCTAGTTCAGCACCAAAGGAC
>APFE031130272.1:68448-92890 GCA_000404065.3 Pinus taeda
CCTTTCTTGTTTTGCAGCCTTTATTTCCTTACTATCATTTAGTTAATTTGCATAGTTGCTTTTTTCTTTTAGACATCAAGTTGTTTATCTATTGATGGTTCCTTCTTTATAATTGAATATCTTCATTAAGGACCAAAATATCACTTAGCACAACTTGGTTTAGTTGTTCAAGAACTCACAATTGCTTGACTTGTTTTTAATTGTTTATCACATGACATATATTCAGTTAAAAGGCAAGAGGTTAAGAAGAAGTTAAAGTATTTGTGACTAAGTCTTTCTTTTAGGTAGATTTACTTTAGTTTCACATTGCTTAGTCGTTATTTGACATAGATTTCATTTTCATTTCCTTGCAGCAACAGAGACACTGGTCCAATGTCACTAGTCTTTTATTTGATGCCTTTATTTTCCTTTGAAAGTTGATTTCATTTCAGTTGTTGTTCAAGCTTTCCTTCAAGTTATAAAAAGCTCATCACAATCTCACACACTTCACTCGCTTTATTTCATTTCCATCACATCACATTAGGAAAGTTAAACTTGAAAACAAACTTAAAAAGTTAAAAACGACAAAAGCTTGAGAAATAGTTGCCTAAGTACATACAGTACACCTCACTTCATCAGCGTATGAGCCCCGGGTTGACATTTAAAAGTTGCAATTTAGACATCACTAAATTGACCAAACAGAAAGACCAGGGTTTTGCAACACTTGTTGGGATCCATGTGGCTCTGTGTTTTGATGGCGTTTTTCTCTATGTAATTGTAAGTTCATTGATGTTTATATGTATCATTTTCCCTTCTCTTTGCGTCTGAAATTAAACAAATGAGTGATTAAGGTAGAATTCACTGGACTGTTATGCTCTGCCTTGAAATTTTGTTTAATTTTCAATGTTTACATCTGTTTGAGAGGAATCTTAAGACTTTGTTGCCCTCCTTGGCTACTCACCAGTCTGATATATCCATTCATTCAATCTAAAGCATCAAAATGATTGCCTTCCTTGCCCCAATCAGAACTCTACAAAAAACTAGGCCTCAACCCCGGACCCAAATCCGCCTTTCCCTTTTTCCAACAAAAATCCCTTAAAAACTCAAATTAAATCCTTGAACTTCATACCTATCCTAGGATTAGTTGTTAAATCAGTCATCTCAAGCCCCATCGATTATCCTTTGCTGAGATTGACCTAGAGAGAGCCCTCTCCTGCCCTTGTAGGGCTAACTACAAGGCTGAGCGTGGTTTGATGTGGACCTGGAAGCTTACCTTTTCAGCCTGAGGTAAATCTAGGCTCTAACATAGTGGCAACTCCGCTGGGGAATTGCTTTGATTGTTTGTTAGTATTCTTTGTTTTGAAACTACAAACAGAGTCTGAAGATTAGCCAGGCAGCCTTCGAAATGCTTTTGATTTGCATTAGCGCAAGTAGATAAACGCTACTTCAGTCAATCTCCGGTCTAGTCTCGTTAACGGAAAATCTAACTTGCAAACACCTCGATGTATGTGATGATTCTAAGCTGTGGATGATAAGCTTACGAATCCATACACTGAGAAATTTGTTTATGTTCCTTTGATCTTTTGAAAAAAGCACACTAGCTTCAAGGAGATATACCAGAGCTAATCCAGATCCAAATCCTCCCCCTATCTACGAAAATTCCAATTTGATTCCAAGATTTCTTCATCAAGAGAGTTCTAAGACTCCCGTGTTCAAATCCCGCTCATGTCCTGCAATTTTTAAGTATCTTGAAGAGAACGATTTTGATGCACGTTTTGATTTATCATTGTTTGAAACCAAAATCCGAAAGTGTTGTTGGTTCCATAGTCTCAAATCCGAACTTTGCTGCAACTCTTGAAGTTGAAAAATGCAACAAGGCCATTGAGAATTTTATTTTAAGACAGCTCCAGACAGAAATTGAGGCTTCAAATATCGCTGATTTCCTAGAAGATGCATTTGCCACCCTTGGATCTTCCATCACGGCATTCACATCAAAGAGTCCCACCGAACCGCCCTTCATTCCCACTATCCCTGTGTAGCCTATTATCACATATCAAAAGTCTGCAGTAAATTCGCCTTCATCTACTCCTTCTACACCCAAAATTGCGTCTCCTCCACACACCCCTCCTCATACACCTCACACATCAGCTGCACCTACTCCCCCAACAACTCCAAGGCCGATTGCAAATCTACCAAGAGCGATGGCTGCTCGTTTTGCTCCTCTTGCGCTGCCTCAAGTTTTGGATGACATGCCCACAAATTATCAAAGTAAGATTCCATTGTTCGATGGCACTCCTCAAAGTGGTCCAGCTCAACAACATGTGGACAGCATGTTGGATTTCTTTGAGCGGTATGAAATTGATGAAGAAAATGTAACAATGAGACTCTTTGTGCAAACTTTCGGCGGTGAGGTAAGAAAATGGTTAAAAGATTTGGAAGCTAGAAGTATTCCTACATTAGATGAGCTTCAAAGATAGTTTTTGGATCGCTGGGAGGTTAAGAAAGATCCTCTTCAAATCACTTCTGAATATACCAAGATCAAGCGGAATGTTGGTGAGTCCATCCAAGACTACTGTAGTAGATTCAATGCGGTTTATAATGCAATTCCTAATGATTTAAGGCCATCTAGAAAGTTAGATTTGATTAAGTTCCCAGATGGTTTTGATCCTGATATGGCGTATCAATTGCGAGAGAGATATCCAACTACCTTAGAAGAGATGCAGAAAATTGTTGTTAGTGTTGAGGCAAATTTGAATGACAAGAGAGACTGGAAGCCGAGAAGAAAGTTTCAATAAAGGAAGAAGCTTCTACATTAGACCAAGTACTCCGCAAGGTAGAAAAGATGATTGAAATATTAACACTTGATATTCCTGAACTGCAGATTCAGAATCCCAATTTCCGTGGCCAACAATAGCCACAATTCAGGATCAAACAATGTGATCAGTGAGCACAAGAACTTGCACCACAACAATAGCAAGTAAAGACACCTCTTCAGCAGAATTTTGTTGGTCCTGAATCTGATGATGAAGACAATGTAATAGGAGAAGAAATTCACTTCTTTACTCCTGATGATATGCCCACCTTTATCACTGAAGATGATGAGTATGTAGAAAATTCAGTTGTTCAAAAGGATGAGTATTTTATCTTGGCGAATGACACCGCCCTTGAAGAAGAGTCAGATGAGTATCAGAGAGGTTATATGAATGCTTTGTTCACCTAGCAGCGTGAGTATTCACTTAGAAATAGAAATGTTCCCATCAATCCAATCCAGAAGAGAAAGGAAGCTCCAGCATCCAAGAATGAGTCACCTGATGCATAAAGGAAAGGAAAAGAGGTAATTGATCCTACTAGTAGCAAATCACCATCAGTAGAAAAATCAAATCAGCCAGTTGTACCAAAGGATAAAGCTAAAAGAAAAGATGTTCCAGCCAAAGAGGTAGAAAAACCTCAACTTTTAGTTTAGAAAATGAAATTTCTAAATTGAAAGTTTCCATTCCCTTGATCGAACTAATGAGGAACAATGATTATAGAGGTCAAGTCTCTAAAGTTTTGAATTTTGATCCAATGTTTGATATGGTGAGTGTGGAAGATGATCAACCCAAATTGATGTTTGGACGAGCATTGAATGGTGAGTCTCCAGACAGTGATGTGCCGCTTTTTTATATCAGTTGAAGATTGCATGAGTTTGTGTTGCATAATGCCATGTTTGATTCCGGTGCTTCTCACAATCTTATGGCGAAAGCTATTATGGAGAAGTTGGGTTTGGACATCAAAAGGAGATACCACGATCTCTTTTCATTTGATTCTAGCAAAGTGAGATGTATTGGGCTTGTCAAAGACTTTGTCGTAAGTTTGGATCAGATCCTTATGAAGAATGTTTTGATGGAAGTTGTTGTGGCAAACATTCCTCCCAGGTTTGGTATGCTTCTTTCCAGGTCTTGGGGAGCGAAATTGAAAGGGACATTACAACTATATTTATCCTATGCAACGATTCCTGTGTTTGGCCAAATGAGAAAATTGTATTGGGAACAAAAAATGAAATACATGATTACAAGCAAGGAGAAACCAATTAATCATCCGATTAATTATGTACATACAGATTTAGAGTCATTTGTTTTGTATTCAGATAGTTTCAATGATATTGATAGTCAATTAGTTGTAGCAGATGAGATTCCAGAGATAGTAGAGAATATCATAGAAGTTTTGAATAAAGAAGGACAAAAACAGCAGAATATTGTTGAGCAATTAGCCAAAGACAATGGACAACAAGCAGGAAAAATAGAGCCAGTAGCATTTCAGCACTTAGAAGAAGATGAAGAGGGCCTGTGGACCATGGATTTCTATGGTATAGTGGAAATGATGGTGCTGAAATTGGTATTTGGGTACAAAGTCCTCTCTCTTCTCTGAACAAAGTGCGTAGTAATGTGCGGGTATGTTCTTACAAACTAGCTTTTGATTGTTCGAACAATGAGGTTGAGTACGAGGCTTTGATTGCTGGCCTAAAAATTGTAAGAAAGCTGAATGCTAAGAGGATTGCAGTATATGGCGACTCCGAATTGGTGATTAAGTAGGTTAAAGGCAGATATCAAGCAAAACATCCTCATATGCAAGCTTACCGAAATTCAGTCCTAGACATCCTGAAATTGTTTTCATATTATACCTTGACATGTGTGCCTCGTATTCAAAATGACATTGATAATGCACTTGCCAAGGTAGCAAGTAGTTTGAAGGTTCCTATGAACTCAAGCAATAAATTTGAAATCCATGTCAAGCATCGTCTGACTGTCCCAGACAATCAAAGATATTGGAAAGTTTTCCAAGACGACGAGGAAATTGATGATTTTCTGCAAAACAAAGGTAAGTTCAAAGATACTTCAATTGATGTAGAACATGATGATGGTGAAGATGATGTGCAGATAAATCAAATGGAAGTGTTGCAACTAAAGGATAACATAATTCCTAAAGGCTTGATACCTTAAGAAGAACTCTTTGATCAAGATGACGTAGCCCGCAAGCCAACATTGCAGCCAACAGAGAAGGGTGTTGAAGAGGTCCATATCGGAACAACTACAAATCAAAAAATGGTAAAACTATCCAAAGCATTGCCACACAAGGTAAAAGCCAAATATATCAGTTTGTTGTCATCTTTTGCTGATGTGTTTTCTTGGGATTATTCTGACTTGAAGACATATGATACCAATGTAATTCAGCACACTATTCCCATTAAGCCCAATCAGAAACCTTTCAGACAGAAGTTGAGAAGGCTAAATCCAAAACTGCTGCCATCAATTGAGAAGGAGATAAATAGGTTGTACAAATTAGGGATCATTGTTCCCATCCAATTTTCTGACTAGATCTCTAATTTGGTGCCCGTACGAAAGAAGACAGATGATATTTGCTTGTGCATTGATTTTAGGAATCTCAATAAAGTTTCATTGAAGGATAATTATCCATTGCCCAGAATGGATCATATACTTCAACGAGTAGTTGGAGCATATCTAATGTCACTACTCGATGGTTATTCCGGATATAACCAAATTTTGGTCCATGAAGATGACCGGGATAAAACAGCGTTCACCACCCTATGGGGAACTTTTCATTACGCTAAAATGCCTTTCAGTTTGAAGAACGCGGGTGCCACATTTCAGCGGGCAATGGACTTGGCTTTCGAAAATGAGAAGGATGTCTTTTTGCTTGTGTACCTTGATGATCTAACTGTGTTTTCCAAATCAGATGAAGAACACATGTATCATTTGAAAATTGTCTTTCAAAAGTGCAGAAAATATGGTGTGTCGCTGAATCCAAAGAAGAGCTTGTTTGCAATGGATGAGGGCAAACTACTTGGGCACATTATCTCAAAATATGGCATTCATATTGATCCAACACGTGTGGAAGCGATTTAGCAAATTTACTTTCCCCGGAACAAGAAGGAGATTCAATCTTTTAATGGTAAGATGAATTTTTTACACCGCTTTGTTCCTAATCTTGCTAAACACCTAAGGGAGATTACAAACATGCTTAAGAAGGACAGCCAAGTGAAGTGGATGGAAGAAGCTGTAAAATCTTTCAATTTAGTCAAATTGGCTCTTTCTTCATCTCTGTTTCTAATTAGCCCGGACTACACTCAGGATTTTATATTGTTTTCTTTTGCTTCGGAGCATACAATGGTAGCTGTATTAATGCATAAAAGAGATCAGTATGAAATACCAATTGCTTTTTTCAGCCGAACTATAAGAGATGCAACCTTGAAGTACAACATCATTGAAAAGTAGGCCCTTGCAATTGTCAAAGCATTGAAAGATTTTTGGGTATATATTTTGCATTCTCATACTTTGGCTTATGTTTCTAACGTTGTTGTCAAGGATGTTTTAGTGCAGACCAATCCGGAAGGAAGACAAGGCAAGTGGATTTCCTCTTTGTTGGAGTAAAATGTGGAGATAAAGCCCACCAAGCTTGTTAAAGGACAAGGATTGGCAAAGTTAATGGCCGAATCAAACTTGCACGCCTTAGACATAAATCTGATCGCTGCTATGTCCGATGAGAATGAGGAAGGTTCGTGAATTCAGGTATTTGAAATGTTTTTTCTTTCCCCATGGTATTCAGATATCATATATGTGTTGTAGAATTTGTCACCACCACCCGTCATGACTCGAAACAAGAGTAGAACTCTCAAACTAAAGGCTGCTAAGTTTTGCATTCTAAATTTTGCACTTTATTAGAAAGATCCCGGTGGCATTCTGTTGAATTGTTTGGTGGAAGAAGAAGCAAAGTAGGTCATGGAGGATTTCCACAAAGGAGATTGTGGTAGTCACCTTTTTTGGAAAACAACGGCGAATAAAATTCTGAGAGTGGGATACTATTGGCTGACATTGTTTGCTAATGTATATAAGGTTGTCAAAAGTTGGCATCAATGCCAGATTTTTGAAGGAAGGTAGAAATTATAGCCTTTGCCGCTTAAGCCCATTGAGGTGAGTGCCCCATTTCAGCAGTGGGGGTTGGATTTCATTGGTGAAATTCATCTTTCTTCTTCCGATCAGAATCGATGGATTCTCATGGCAACAGATTATTTCATGAAATGGATCAAAGCAATTCCCACCAGACAAGCTGCAGATGTGGTAATTATTTCATTCCTTGATAATAATATCTTGTCTTGTTTTGGTTGCCTGAATAAGTTAATCACTGATAACGCAGCAGTATTCAAATCAAAGAAGATGATTGAGTTTTGTAACAAGTATAAAATCATTTTGGGTCACTCAACTGCCTATCATCCGCAAGGAAATGGTTTGGCGGTGTCTTCAAACAAATCTTTAGTCAACATCATTAAGAAGCTACTGGAAATAAACAGGAATAGTTGGCATAAGAATTTGGTCAATGCACTTTGGGCAGATCGGGTCAACCAAAAGAAATCCATTGGTATGTCCCCCTTTGAGCTTGTTTATGGAGTTGATACAGTGTTTCCTACCTCTCTAGCAGCTCCATTAGTCAAACTTCTTCAAGAGGCCGGCAGTGAGGAAGATCCTATGCAGAGAAGACTAAACCAAATGGTCCATTTGCAGCAGACAAGAGAAGAAGTTTTCCAAAACACATCTAAGTTGTAGGAGAAGATTAAGAAAATCTATGATAGAAAAGCGAAGGCGGACAAATTCCAATTGGAGGAAGTGTTGTTGAAATGGGATGCAAGGAATGAGGAAAAGGGTAAGCATGGTAAGTTCGAAAATATTTGGAAAGGTCCCTTCAAAATCACTGCATATCATGGTCAGAATGCTTTTCTTCTGAAGGAGATGAACGGGGAAGAATTTCTAGGAGGGCCGGTCAATGGTCGACTGCTCAAGCGGTGTCATTTCTGAGAAATTTTTTGCTGCTTACATTGTCATTGTACATATCATTTTAATTTCAGTTTCATTGCAATAGTGTGCTGTGATCTTTTCTTTAGTCTAGGGCCTGAAGTGAAGGCTATAATTCTGAAGAAAGGTTTCAGTTTCGGGTTCAGTTTGTCATGACATTTTTTCAGTCATTTTGGTTTCATAATTGAGTCAGTTTGAGTCAAGTTTGAGTCAATAAATAAGTCAAGAGTCTTATGTCGATTTCTTGAAATAATGGACTCCATAGCCCAATGGATGAAGGCACTGTCTAGCTCTCCCAGAGATCTGCCATTCTTGGCACCTCCAAGGAGCTCCCATCCCCACTGGAGCCAATGTTAGAGTCGGTCTTTACATCCCTCCATCAGAGATCATTTCTATTATTGCATTTCATTTTTAGGTGTCTCACTCGATTCACTCAGTTGCATTCTGCTAGGGGCATGTCATAATCTGATGGAAGGGTCTTGTTATTCATTTCCCCTCATGCCTTATCCTGCTCGCTCAGGTCTGTTCATTAAAATCAAGTTTTAAAGTCACTCACATTTCTATTTCAGTCTTTTTGATCAGCAAGAGTCATTTCAGTCACTAGGTCTAGGGTTTCACAAATTGTGTCTTTAAGATGTCCAATAATGCCAACAGGCCAGAGGGGGGTTCTTAATAAATTTTCATTTCATATATTTTCATCGTCATAAGGATGGATTATGACTTTTCTTCAAAACTCTGTTTTGAAGAAAATTCAACATTTCGTTTTTTTTAATAATTTTCAAAACTTTTTCAGTTGTTGAATTCTTCAGGCCCAGCCTCGGTCTCCTTTGCCAAATTCCATGACAGCTATCCCTGCAAAAAATTGCCAAGAATTCCATCATTTCAATCAAAAAAATCAAAAAGTAAATTTAAAAAACAGAGTTGTATTCAAATGTGAAAAAGTGCCAATGCCAAACATTACAAAGATGGGTTTTGGAGAGTCAAAAATCAAATCCATGTCCTTATAAAGATATTTTCATGAGGATCAATGTCATTTGTATGCCAAGACCAAAGAGAAGCAACTCAAAGCAAATTGGTTGAGCAAGTGCGCAATTTGGGTGAGGTTGGATGAAACTTAACCGGTGCGGTGCATAGAGTAGGTGGCGCAACGCACTGGGACGGTGTGGCGCATTAGGTATGTGGTGCGACGCATACACCTGAAAGCCCGAAATTGCTTAAAATTTCTCCAAATTTCCCATAACTTGCGTGGATTTTCCAGGTAGAGTCTTTATCTGGATGATAATGGTTGAAACAAAAATCTTAAACCCTACCTCTAAAATACCTCAAGGAAACTTGTTGTTAGGGCTTCAAAATCAATGTTTTGCTACCAAACTCACTCCTCCATCCCATTTCTCCCTTCTTTCCATCATTCCCTTCTCCCTTATTCCATTTCTCCCTAATTTCATTCTTCCCTATCCCTAAAAAATTACTAAACCCCTATCCCCAATTCCCTTCCACACATTTCCAATGTAAAAACCCCGAACCCTACCCTATACAAAATTCCCAAACCCTCCTAAACAAATTTGTCCCAAAAGTCCCTAATCCCTTACTATTTTCCCCCTTCCTAACAGTCCCTTGTTGCATTTTTCCCCTTGGTGGTAGAATTCAACCACATCACAAAAGAGTAGTCCAACATAGTTTTATCACCAACATCTATTTCTCCAAGGCAATTTGCATATCAGCAATTATGTCATCTGGTCATTCATTTGATTATGAAGTGGAGACCCAAAGTGACTCACCCATGGAGGGACATGCACCCTAGAGGCCTCATAAAGGTGGTAGACATGTTAGAGAAGAACTGACCACCCTTACAGAATTGCAGGCTTGCCCTCTTGCCGTCTCTTGTTTCCAGTTTCAGTCATGTTATGAATTTTGTGAGAAGGTTGCTTTTGTTCAAGTCCATCATGAGTTGGCTCGCTTATTTGTATTACATTTACATGGTGATCGAGTTACTTTGGCTGGTGTCACTTTCACACTTATACCAGATTCTATCTCATTAGCAACCGGCATACCTAACATTGGAGAACCATGGAATAAGAGGCAGAAGATTGATCATAAACATTATGAGCCATATATTAAACCCAGTTTCTTGAGGCAGCTCAAGGGAGTGTTCCCTTTCCGATATCTCAAAGATGAATATGCTCCATTAAAGAAATTAATCATGAAGTATTTCAGTTGTGAAGGTCGCTTCTCCCAACTATATGCTTATCACATCAGGTTTCTCATGCATTTCACCCGGTAAGGATGATGGACATTCCTTATTTCATATGTCGGAACATAGAGAGGATGACCACCCTTGTGCAGCACAAAACCGTTGAGCAGCAGTTCAACAGTATTTGCCATTTTTCTCTCATCAAGATTTTGGTGGTTCATCAGCTTGGATTACAGGGCATCACTTGGGATGATTTCATCTCTTGTGACTTTTTCAGGGTTTCATAGGGACCTTCACAGGTTGGGCATGAGACTAGTGGACCTTCTCATCAGCAAGAAGGCTGTGATCCACACACTGCTACTATGGCAGTTTTCATTACTTATTAGAAGGGCACTAGGCAATTATTTGCAGCAGCAAAGCGAGTGTTATCTCCACCTGGGGTGGAAGGGGCCTCGCTTCTGACATCAGCATCACAGGTATAGGATAGAGGCAAGAGGCCAATGCAGGACGAGGGGCCTTTAGGTGAGTGAGAGACTGACTTCATTCTCGTTCAGGATGATGTTACAGACATGGGCTCGCAAAATGCACATCTTAGAGAGATCATCCAGGAGCAGCAGACAGAGATCACAACTTTGTCTCTTGACTTGGAGAGGGCTAAGTGGACTATGAAATACTTGGAGTAGCAGAACAAATAGCTTGAAGATCAACAAGCAATCATGGAGTTGCAAAACATCCGCGAGAATCGCCAAGCTGCCCAAAGGAGAACGATTGAGCTCACTTCATTGGAGCAAGAGATTAATGATGATTGGGAGTCTTGGCTCGAGAGAATCAACATCCACCTGAAGAGATTGTTGGAAAAGGGCAATAAGGACAAAGTATTGTTGAGACACATGGCTTTCCATTACAGGGTGCGAAATATGAGTTCCAAGGCACGAATAAGAAATCTAAAGGCAAAATTGAAGAAGGCAATAAAGAAGCAAAAGAGGCAAAAGGAGCATGATCGCCTTTGGATATTGGCCGAAGCCTCTTTAGCCCAGCATGACACTTGATATAGAAGGTATAGCCTAAATTTCAAGAAATTTGGAGCAATTTTTGCATGAAAAATCATGACTGCTGGTGCATGGCCAAGAATTTTGGGCAAGTTTTGAGTCCCCAAGAGAACAAAAACACTCAAAAAATGACGTCTCTGCCCTTATTTTGACACACAGGAAGCAGTCAAGGGAGATTGAAGTTTTGGAGGGGTAAATGGACACCACATTGAAAAATGTCACTTGGGTTGGAAAGTAGAAAGGCAGGGCTTTCCAACGAGCAATCTTGGGCTCAATTTGGACTCTGGGGAGGGCCTCCAATTCAGCTCCAAAGTGGTGCGATGCATAGAGAATCAGGCGCGGCGCATAGAGGATTTTTGCCAAATTTTTCACCTTCCAGCTCAGAAATTCTGCTAGTTTTGACTAGTTTTTCTTTTTGATGTAATTATTGACCTATCTTGATGTAACTTGATGACTATGATGTAAATTTTGCACCTATTTACTTGTTCTAGAGGATTCATTCATTAAAAAGTGAAAATTTAATGAATGAATCAGTTTCCTACCTTATAGAGGCAAGTTGTTTGATTGCCTAGATTTCAGTTCTTTGTTTAGAATTGGTTGAAACAGCTCCTAGAATGATGAGCTCGGCCCCTAGAGGCATGGAAATGGGTTATGGTGGTCTATATCATTTATTTTCTAAGTCATTTTCAGGGTTGGACACTTGGGATTGCTTGGCACATCATTGTACATTCTATCTCTGCATTTTTGGCTAAGGAAAGACCAGGGTTTTGTAGCACTTGTTGGGATCCATGTGGCTCTGTGTTTTGATGGCGTTTTTCTCTATGTAATTGTAAGTTTATTGATGTTTATGTGTATCATTTTCCCTTCTCTTTGCTTCTGAAATTAAACAAATGAGTGATTAAGGTAGAATTCACTGGATTGTTGTGCTCTGCCTTGAAATTTTGTTTAATTTTCAATGTTTTCATCTGTTTGAGGAGGGCTCTTGAGACTCTCTTGCCCTCCTTGGCTCCTCACCAGTCTGATCCATCCATTCATTCAATCTAAAGCATCAAAATGATTTCCTTCCTTGCCCCAATCAGAACTCTGCAAAAAACTAGGCCTCATCCCCGAACCCAAATCTGCCTTTCCCTTTTTCTAACAAAAATCCCCTAAAAACTCAAATTAAAACCTTGCACTTAATACCTAGCCTAAGATTAGTTGTTAAATCAGTCATCTCAAGCCCCATCAATTATCCTTTTCTGAGATTGACTCGGAGAGAGCCCTCTCCTGTCCTCGTAGGGCTAGCTACGAGGCTTAGCGTGGTTTGATGTGGACCTAGAAGCTTACCTTTTCAGCCTGAGGTAAATCTAGGCTCTAACAGGTAGCATTGAAGCACAAGAAATTGTTGCTACAACTATGTTTAGTTTGTTAGTTGTTGATGAGAACAAGATAACCATTGGTGCATCTGGTGCGCTTTGGTTGACTTACTTTGTGAGGGGAGCCAGAGAGGCAAGAAAGATGTTGCCACAACACTCTTCAATTTATCAATCTATTGAGGTAACAAAGAAAGGGTTGCGAGAGTTGGTGTTGTTTCCCCATTAATGCATTTGCTGGTAAATCCTAGTGCAAGGATGGTTGATGAAGCGCTTGCTATACTGGAAATTCTTGCAAGTCATCAAGAGGGGAAATAGCTATCAGAAATGCTGATGCAATCCCAATATTGGTAGAATTAATCAGATTTGAATCACCTCAAAATCGGGAAAATGTAGCTTTTATTTTGCTTGCATTATGTACAAGTGATCCATAGCATCTTGTTGCAGCCCGAGAACTTGGAGCTTATGAACCCTTATTAGATTTGGTATAGAATGGCATGGCAAGAGCTAAGCGTAAGGTTACTTCATTATCAGAGCATGTCAACAGATGAGAGCAAGCTCCAAGTAGTTGATTACAATATTTGGAATAGATAAGAAATCAAGCGCTGGCTGGCTCATTTGTGCATTCCTTTTTGGTATGGTGGTCAAAGATCATTTCCTTGTGGTTTTATTTAAATTTATTAGAAAATTGAAACTTGTGTCATAGCAGTGAAATACTCCAAGTGGTTGTGAGATGAGGATGTAGGGATGTGTGGAGAGTAATATTCTTTTGTTATATGTGAAGGCTATGTGGTGTGGATAAAATTTTTGAAGTACGACATCCTTTTGGCAAAGCAGGTTTATGCTTGGTTAAAAAGATAGATGCTTACTCTCTTTCATTTAGACTCCCCGATCACTCTTGGGTTTGATCGATCATTCAATGGAGAGGTCATTTGCAATGGCACTATTTCCTTTACTCACAACACCCATTGAATCAAAATACAAACCCTGTATGATTCCTTTGGTGGTTCAAAAGTGCTTATGCTCCCCTACCTAATCAATCCATCATTCACTCTCATTCTTCCTCTGGCATTAGGAAATTATGAATGAAATTTAATAAAATTTGGGCGTGTCACAGGTTGTTGCTAAGGGTATGAAGTGAATTGCAATTTAGTTGCAATGCTCTGGGCTATGGAAGGTGGAAAATTGAGACTACGAGGAAGTGAAGAGGTTCAAACCCGTATTGCAATGAAGTTGGATTTGCATTGACAGCTACCTCTATAAAATTTCCTTGTTCCTAATGTCCTACAACCTTTTTCTAATCATCATGAGAGGGAATCAAGTTGTCGTTATCGAGACTAACATAAGCGCCATTGAAGCTCATATCTGTGATGGTGGAAGTGGAAATAGTGGTGCGGTCATTGAATGACCTGCTGTGACAGTGTTGTAGATATCCCATATGTTCTAAAAATCCATTTAGTAGTCTCACTGTTAGATTTATGGTGGAGCTTTTTGTTAAAATAAGCTAATTACTCCTACATGAGGAGCTGACTAAACTTAGAGAGTCAGTTAACTGAGTGTTGCGTGTTGAGTCAAGTCAATTTAAGTGATAAACGACTTTTACTGTGTAGTTGCATGTGAAGATATTTTAGGAAAGTCACTAGTTGGAAAAGGATAAATACCCTTCATTGGGTTCATTGTAAGTATCACGTTTTGTGTGATCAATAGAAGAGCTGCAACTCATTTGTTTTATGTGTGAATTATTTATGCTTTGTCTCCTCCACCTTTCCAACAAATTGGTATCAGAGCGAGGTTACAAAGAGTGAGGGCGAATGGATTAGCAACAATCCAAAAAGGAGAAACATATTTTTTCTCGTGGTGTTTGAACATTAAGACATCCTAGAGTCGTATATAGGGCATTATAATGTGTTAAGGCTTAGCAGAGAGCCGCGTTAATCGTCGTTTCCTTGTGTCATTTTATATGCACGCGAGTCCATTTGGTTTATATTACGTTAGTGGACTAATGCAGAGGATAGTCCTCATGGAAGGCGTTAGCCCACTCCAAAGTTTTAATAAACCAAAGAACTTTCGTTTCATTTTTTGTTAAATCACGAAGTCAAGTTCCTAAGGTTTATCATAGTTTATATATATATGTTGAGTGGGAAGTTTTTATTAAAATGAGAGTGCAAAAAAACAAAAGTATTTTTGTTAAAAGATCTTTTATATAAAGGTATTAAAAAAAAATTAAGTTTTTTTTTTTTTTTGAAAGGGGTATTTTTTTAAAAGTTTAGTAAAGGAGAAACATTTTTTGAAAAGAAATTTTTAGAGAAAGATGGCCTTCTCAAATTTCTAGCCCTAGTTCCCACCATTTACATGGAAGGATTATGATGTGTGGGCCATTAAGATGATGACCATGTTGCACGCACATGATGTCTGAGATTATGTCTAGTTTAGGTTTTCAAAACCTAAGGATGAAGCAAAAGCACGAGCTCTGAGTAATGCAAAGAGAGAACAATGGAAGACAGGCAAAAAGAAAAATGCACAAGCATTGCAGCTTATTCAGCAGGGAGTGGACCAAGCAGTGTTCCAAAATATTATGATCACGTCTTCAGCAAAAGTAGCATGGGATACTTTGTTGACAAACTATACAGGTATGGCCAAAGTCAATATTGTTAAGTTGCAGAATACTAGGAGATATTTTGGAGACAGAGGACATCGATTATTTCATGAATCGGGTCATAATTGTATAAATTAGTTAAACATTTATAGTGAAGACATCAAAGATCAAACAATAGTTGAGAAGATCCTCAGATATTTGTCTACTAAATTTGATGTTGTGGTAGTAGCCATAGAAGAAGCCAAGGATTTGGCATCATTGAAATTTGATGAGCTGATGGGATCACTTCTATCACATGAGGCAAGGATAAACAACAATAAGGACTCCACTTTAGAGACCGCTTTCAAAAGTCAGGTTTCTATTTCAAGAAATAGAGGGCAAGGCAGAAGTAGATCGAGAGGCAGAGGACGAAACAGAGTATATGGTGGTTAGAGAGATGGCCGAGAAGAGCATGAACATGAAAGTGGAAGCAACTACATAAGCTTCAACAATAATCAAAGAGTTGAAAAATCAAATGTAAAATGTTATTATTGCAATAAATTTGGTCACTATGCTTGTGATTGCAGGAAAAATATAGATGACCAAGGGAACCAGAGAGCTAATGTCACTACAGAGAGTACTAACTCCATGTTCCTAGCTTTCCATACCATGCATGAACCTTCTGATAGTGTGTGGTTGTTAGATAGTGGTTGTAGTAACCACATGACAGGAAATAAGAATTTGGTTGCAAATTTTGATCAATCTATGAAAACAGAGGTAAAGTTGGGGACTGACAAGACTATGGAAGTAGATGGAAAAGGAGTGGTCAATATTCTGACTAGGTAGGGGGAATCAAAGACAATCTCAGAGGTATATTATGTTCCTAGTCTCAAAAATAATTTGATAAGTGTTGGTCAATTGACACAGAAAGGATATAGAGTTATCTTTAAAGATCAAGAATGTGTTATATATGACAAGCCTCCAAGAAAGCAGCTGATAGCAAAGGTGCAAATGACGAGGAACATACTCTTTCCTCTAGTTATGTATTATAATGATTAGGTCAGTTCTTTTACAATTGCATGTTCTAATGATTATTGCTTATGGCACTTTTGGTTTGGACACTTACACTTTTCAGGTTTAAGATTGTTGTAGCAGAAACAGATAGTTAGAGGATTACCTCCCATCAACAAACCTACTAGTACTTGTGAGTGTTTCATATTGGGAAATAAAAACCATGAAAATTTTCCAAAGGGAGTTGCATATAGAGCAAAGCAACCTCTTGAGATAGTGCATACAGACTTGTGTGGAGCTATGAGGACACAATCAATTAGTGGAAGTTGTTACTTCCTCAGTTTCATTTATGACTATAGAAGAAAGACTTGGCTTTACTTCTTGAAGCAAAAGTCTAAAACTTTTTCAAAGTTAAAAGAATTAAATGCCTTAGCAGGGAACCAAAGTGATTGACAGATCAAGGTATTGAGGTTATATTGTGGTGGAGAATATGATTCAAAGACATTCCACGATTACTGCAAACAACATGGAATCAAAAGACATTTTACAACCAAGTACACACTATAGAAGAATGGTGTAGCAGAGAGAAAGAACAGGATAATTATGAACATGGTAAGAAGCATGTTGAAAGGCAAAAACTTGTCTCATGAGTATTGGGCAGAAGCAGTTGCATGTGTTATTTATGTGATCAATAGATCTCCTACAAAAAGTGTGATGAACAAAGTACTAGAACAGGCATGGTCAAGTATGTCTTGCAACATATCTCATCTCAGAGTGTTTGGATGTGTAGCTTATGCACATGTGCCTAAGGAGAGAAGAGGTAAATTGGATGATAAAAAATGCATATTTACTGGTTATAGTGAGCAATCAAAATCTTACAAATTTTATAACCCTGTCACAAAGAAGAACATAATTAGCAGAGATGTTGTGTTCAAAGAACAAGAGTCGTGGAATGGAACTATAGACAAAACAGTTAATGCACAAGTGCCACTGATGGAAGAAGATGATGTAGTAGAAAAGGAGCAGTAAGAATCACTAGTGAAGACACCAAACAGAGACACACCAACAAGGACTCCAAAATTTTTAGAGTAACATGTATCTTCAAGAAAATCAATAGATCACGATTCTCCCAACAATCAATCAGGTGATGGTTCAAGCAATGGTAAGAGAAAGATGAGAAGTATGAAATATATTTATGATGATTTTGATGTTAGTTCAAATTTTGCATTGTTGTCATTCCAACCTTCTTCGTTTGAAGAAGAAATGAGAGATGAAAATTGGATGCAAGCCATAGATGAAGAAATTGAAGCTATTGAAAAGAATCATACATGGGATTTAGTTGATTTACCAAACGACAAAAATCTCATTGGTGTGAAGTGGGCGTACAAGAAAAAGTTGAATGAGAAAGGTGAAATTGGCAGATTTAAAGCATGACTTCTAGCAAAAATATTCTCACAACAACCGGGAATAGATTTTGGAGAAATGTTTGCTCGAGTAGCCAAATTGGATAGTGTAAGAGAATTTCTAGCCACAACAGATCAAAAAAAGTGGAAAGTATATCAGATGGATGTGAAATCAACCTTTTTGAACAAATTTCTAGAAGAAGAACTTTATGTGCAGCAACCTCCAGGATATGAAGTTAAGAGTAATGAAGAGAAAGTTTACAGGTTGAAGAAAGCGCTCTATGGAAGCAAGCGCCTAGAGCTTGGTATAGCATAATTGGCAGCTACATGATCAAGAATTTATTTTTCAAAAGTAACATTGAACCTACCTTGTACACAAATGTAAATGAGCACAGACAAATTTTGATTGTTTGCTTATATGTTGATGACATGATTTTTACATGTGATTTTGAGATAGATGAATTTAAAGTAGCCATGATGAAAGAATTTGAGTTGACAAATCGTGGTCTCATGAAATATTTTCTTGGCATAGAAGTTGAGAAATATTAAAAAGGAATTTTTATTTGTCAAAATAAATATGCAAAAGATTTGTTGAAAAGATTCAGGATGGAAAATTGAAAACCTGTCCCTACACCAGTTGCAACAGGTACAAAGTTAAGGATGATGGAGGATCGGATGTCAATCCAACTCTATTCAAAGGATTGGTTGGCAACCTCTTGTATCTCATAGCTACAATACCAAATATCATGCAAGGAGTGAGTTTGATTTCCAGATTTATGGAGACTCCAAAAGACACACATTGGAGTGTAGGGAAAAGAATTCTGAGATACATAGCAGGAACTAGAGATTGTGGCATAATGTATGAAAGCACAAAAAATAAAGATTTGATTGGATATGTAGATCATGATTTTGCAGGCAGTTTGGATGATAGGAAGAGCACTTCTGGTTTTGTTCCATCTTGGTTCAGGTGTGATTTCATGGGCATCTAAGAAGCAGGCCATTGTGACACTTTCATCAGCAGAAGCAGAATATGTCGCAGCAACATCAACAACATGCCAAGTAGTGTGGTTAATAAGAGTATTTGATGGACTCAAGCATAAACAACAAGGATCAACAACAATATATTGTGACAACACCACAACGATTGCACTATCCAAGAATAGTGTGTTTCATTAAAAGAGAAAGCATATTGATACTAGATATTACTTTATTAGAGAACTTGTGAGCAATGGAGAAGTTCACTTGAAGCCTTGTAAATCTAGTGATCAATTGTCTGATATAGTTACTAAGTCATTAGCACAAGATGCGTTTGAGTTTCATAGAAGAAACTTGGGTGTTGTAAGCCTAGCTGAGACATAGACTAGCAAACATGTTTGAGTTGTCATGAGTCATGTTTTAGTTTAGAAGTCGTAATTAAGGGTGAGTATTAAAATAAGATAATTACTCCTGCAAGAGGAGTTGGATAAACTTAGAGATTCAGTTAACTGAGCGTTGAGTGTTGAGTGTTGAGTATTGGAGTGTTGAGTCAAGTCGAGTTAAGTGATAAACGACTTCTAGTGTGTGGTCTCATGTGGTTGCAACCAAATATATTTTAGGCAAGTCGCTAGTTGGAAAATGATAAATACCCTTCATCGGGTTCATTGTAAGTATCATGTTTTGTGTGATCAATATAAGAGTCGTAGCTCGTCTATTTTATGTGTGAATTATTTATGCTTTGTCTCCTCTACCTTTCCAACACTTTTCAGATACTTTGATAATCTGTGATATGCACTTTGTGGGTACTCCAACTCTTCCATCACGTCTGTCCTTCATTTGACAGTGCTTGCCTTTTGTGGTTGGTAGTGGGGTGGTATTCATCATCATGTGTGTTGGGTCAACAATGAGCAGCTCATCGGGCAAGGAAAACTTGTGAGGATATAGATCAACCAATCCAAAATCTTTCCATCATGTTTGAAACCAAGTTTGTGGTGAGCTCAAATAACTACTCTAGTTGAGATCGCTTAGATCAACATCTTCAACAACCCCATCGCCTCCTTCAAGAAACATGTAGAGCTAGATGATTATGTTTCAGATGCTTAGGCTAGAGCAGCTAAGTTTTCAGATAGGTATGGAAAAACACTGGATGAATTATAGGAAGATCCTAAAAGCCACAAAGACCAACTAATTGTGTATTTTTGTGTAGACTACAGGAGTAGTGCCTAAGGGAAATGGGTTTCATAGATATATTTAAAAAATTCAAGGAAGAAGAGAATGCAAAACCTTTGATCCTATTTTAACAAGTTCGAGTTGTAACACTCTTTGATAGTACTAAAGATGGAGGGAAGCGTTTAGAAAACTTGATAAGGGGAATATTTGCATGCAATATTTTTTATTTGGGTGCTACAAAGCTTGCTGAAGTGTTCTAAAGAGATGGCATGTCCTTTTTGGCCAATTGTGAAAACTTACTACCTCATCCATGGGTCATTGATGACTTGGAAACATTCAAGTTGGATGAGGAAGTCTTAGAAGAAGGTTGTCATGCTTGCGGATAATTCTAGTGTATATCTTGTAGTAGGGATATTACCTTTTGCAAAAGAGTTGGTTCGACGAAGTACACAGGTGGTTTTAGTTTCCAATGATTTACTATCCATTAATGATGTTACTTATCCTTGGTGGAAATTGTCTCAAAAGTTTTACTATCCATTAACGATGTTAGTTTGAATTGGTGAAAATTGTCTCAAAAGTGAAAGAGATTAAAAATGGGAGGGAATATATTCTGCAAGTAGAAGCAAAGAATCTTCTTATTGTAAATTTTGGAACTGATTTATGTATGGCTTGAGCTTGCATATTTATAAGATGATGCTAATTGGGTTGTTTTGGAGGGTATGGGCCGTTGGATTGAGACCAATCTCTAAGCAAAGTTCAAATCATAATTACCAAATTGAACTTTGAATTTAAATTCGAGTTTGATTGGATAAAAGATTTTCAATAAATCAATAATATATATCTTTAAAATATTTAAAAATATATATTTCTCTTCTTAAATGTGATAATTTCTTTATTTTCCTCTTCATTTTGATATTTAAATAATTTTATAATTATAAAATATCTAAAAATTATAAAACACAATTAAATTTAATAATTATATATAATATAAAATTAAAAACAAAATTAAAAAATATAGCACTACCTTCATCTTTTCAAAATTTATTTGAACTTCAAAACTTAAATACATTCCTAATCAAATTTACACACTTTCACTATTCAAATTATTTCCTTCACTATTTTCTGGACTTTCTAGATATTCAAAACAAACAAACAAAAAAAATCTAATTTAATAATAACCTTCATTTCCTTCATTTAATAATAACCTTCCAGTTCATTTCCTTCAATTTGCATGCATCAATGTGCAAGTACCCCTATCTATTGTGTGTTTAGACCAGCCTTCTAAATCGATTAGAATACTAACTACTACGAAACGGATCAAAACTTTCATATTTTCATATCTTTCGCCTCTATTCAGGAGAATTTGGTAACTATCGATCAAATGTGAATTATAGTGCAGTCAGAGGCCTACAGACCGAGTTTAATGGTTTCCATTTCGTTAAATGTGGACAATGTCCAATGTGTATTCATTGGAAGGCCATGCTCCTTCTTATATATAAGTGCGTGTGTAGCTTTAATTCTAATTTGGTTGCACCATCCATTCCAAATTTTGACGGAGCATGGTCATGTTACTAGCTAGAACCCTCCTACAGGGAACCTCGTCCCTCATCCTCACTCTGCTCACCAGTACCGTTGTCTCTTTTCCTTGTAAAATGATCCACTTAATTTTAATGTTTTTTTTTTTTTTTTAATATTAAGCAACGACCCCCTCATTCACTCCACAATAAATAGGAAACCACTCATTCACTCCACAATAAATAGGAAACCACGCAGTCTATGCTAGTTATTTAGCCAAAAATACCTTTTGGAAAATTTCTCTGCTTCTTTTTTTTATGCTCCCAAATACCTGCATGCGTGTCCATGGTGTATTCTGTAATTTCATCCACGAGGTGGGCTAACATTTGTATAAGAATAAACGACAAATGGATTAGCCTTCACATGATGCCCCATCGGCGCTGTGGAAAAATAGTATCTAGGCTTGCTTGCCCTCACTTAAAATGGGCGGTCATACATGCACTTATTCACGGTGGAGTTTGGCATGATCAAGACAGTAGAGATCTATGACTCCGACGCCAACGCCAACGCCTCCGCCTCATCTCAGTGGAGACCAAACCTGCAGAATATTGTACTGGGGAGGAACCTATGCCATTAAAAGACAAATAATTAGGCGTGATACAACTGGGCAAGTTCTGCCATTATTACTGGGCAAGTTTTGTCATTATTTTATGGAATAATGCGCTAGCCTCATGGTGCTTATATTCTACTGGGAGGACCTTATCGTATTAAAAGGAAAATAATTGGCCGTGGGTTGGAATTTGACGTGCAAATTGCCCGTCATGGTGTGATTTGCTTTTGAAATACAAGTTAAACTCTGAAACTATGAAAATAGGTGGGAAACTCTGAAAAATAAGTTGGAAACTCTGAAAAACTTTAAATTTGACAGGCTAGTTTTTTTTTTTTAATTCCAACCCTGGGCATGATATAACTGGGCAAGTTCTTATCATTATTTTATGAAATAATGTGCTCACCTCGTGGTATTTACATTTGATAATTTAGCAGATGTTATGCTCTTGCATTTAACAGTGAATTTTGTTTATAAATTATATTGGTGAAAATATCATCTTCTTAAATCTTAGATTCCTTGAGTGTACTTTACACTTTTAAGTTTTAAAAGCCATTACTAATTTACGGGCCTTTCCCTCCGTTGATACTGCAAACTCTAGAAACAATGACGCAGTAAAAAAGCCACGCAATCCAACTTGTGTCCCCTGATCTTGTCGCTGACACCCAAGGTACTGTACAACGTTGTATCCACAGCCATCACACGGTACTGTACAACGTTGTATCCACAGCCATCACACGGTACTGTACAACGTTGTATCCACAGCCATCACAATCCACATAAAGGTCTTCTCCAGGGATCGAACCTGGGTAGATCGCCTCCATAAAGCCAAGAGCATGAAGCAATAATACCCTAAAAAATACACTTGTCCAATTCTCCTCCAGCAGAGGAATAAGATACAGCCTTAATCACACCATAAATTTATAGATAGGAGCTGCGACAAGAAACCCTATTCTCCTGTCTCACAAGAAAGTCCTCGACCTTCTCAGTCCTGCATTCCTTCAGTAAATAATAATAATAAATAATCCACGTGGCTAGATCCACCCCTTATTTAAATAATAAAATTGTATATAACTCTATTCCTCTTTTATTTTACTGACCTAAGTTTGTCTTCCAACCCAATTTTGCTTACCTAATAAATCTACCGATATGCAGTGAGATGCACACTCCACCGCCTGATATGCAGTGAGATGCACACTCCACCGCCTGGTAAGATAGAGATATTTCCATTAGCGTGAAGAATAGTTACCAACTTTGTATCCCTCGTGCATTCCGATTTTACAGTAATCTTCAATTTCTTCAACTCTCCTTCATGAAAGACGCCCCGCAACCAGTGACCGCCTGCCATATCCCATCAATTCAATTCAATCAAACAATGAACAACAAAGTCGAAAAATGTGTGTGAGAACTAACCTAAGCAACTGCATAGACAATCGTCTGGTTATAGGGATTATCTTAAATGGTTTCCACCCATAAAAAGGAAAAGTTCCAGGATAGCCCAGGATAGGGCAATGATAATGATGAGAAAAAGAAATTATTTCAATTTTTACTATATTATAAATAGCTTATAAAATCAGAGGTTACAATGGTTAAGAGTATGTTTTTTCTTTTAAGAGGTCACAAGTTCAAAACCAGAGGGGTAGAGTATTAGAGTATGTATGCCTTTGTAGACTTAACAGTCAAATCGCTACGCGAAGGTAAATCTCTTGTCCTACAAATAAAGGGTCTTATACACTAATTTGATGTTTGACTTGACCGTAACTTTAAAAATAAATATTATTATTATAAAACCGATTGCTTATTCATATATATGGCTTATTCATATATATCAAATTGCTTATATATTTTGTTTTTTTTAACTTCAAAATAAATACTTCCACTTTAAAACATAAATAAAACACCCACACATCTCTATCTAAACAATAGTTTAGATTTTTCAAGTAATTTGATTATTCTGTAAGGCGGTAAAGTCCTAGGGTTATCTCAATCCTCCATCTGCTATTCAGACTAAGGATATTCCAACTTTATTCCCAGATTGAATCGCACCTGTCCAAATTAAATTTAAAAGAAAAAGGGTCAATGGTGCCCATCCACCTAGGTCCTACAGCGAATCGATAGTATTATTAATTATATTTCTAATTATTTTATTAATAAGGAATTCAGATGGATTATAAATTATTAATATTTAATTATTAAAAAAAATTACTGAATATAAATTTATAATAATAATTATTATTATTATCTTTGAATTATAAATTATAATTTTATTTATTAAAAATACTAAGTATTAAATTTACTATAATAATATTATTATCTTTGAATATAAATTTATCTATATGATTATGGTATTATTTAATAGTGTTATCGATAATTGAGAATTATGATAATCTTAATATTTTTAACTAATATATTAAATAATATCATCAAATTTAAGTTTATTATCAGTTATTAATATTAGTATTATTATTTAAAAGTTATAATTTTATTATTGTTTATCAATTTTTTAGGAAGAAATTGTCTTGTTGGTGAGAAATGTTTGCTACCACTAACACTATAACTTCTAGGTACCTATTTGAGGGGATTTGAACCAACATCTTTCAAATGTTATCACTATAACCTTTAGGTTCCTACATATGCCTTTTCCACAAATATAAATGAATCCACGGGATTTGAAACCCCAACCTCCTCACACATAACACCTCATTTTCATAACCATTTCCAATTGAGGGGCAGCTAGACTACTATTACCTTAAAGTTAAAAATATTAAAAC
>APFE031130277.1:0-10071 GCA_000404065.3 Pinus taeda
ACAAGGTTCAGGAATGGCGGTCATGAAAAATGGAGGGTGAAGGTATTGCAGTGGATGAGGCATTAACCGGATGGTGATTTCTCAATTGAATGACTTCTCTTGAACATATCGGCGATACTGAGATGGATTGGTAGCGTTAACCCCAACAGATGGATGGTGTGGAATACCAATGGTTAAATGACTGGTGAACGGAATAACCCAACCCGACTCAATCAAAGTGACGGAGTGAGTGTCATGTTCAAGAATGACTTGCTAACATAAAATTCTTCAAGTTCTCTTCCCTTTTTCTCCAGTCATTTCTGACCAGTACCTCTTTATTTTTGTCAAGCTTGAGGAGGATAACATATGCTTGTTCTATAATTTTCCCTTCGGACAAACTTGTCGCTATGTTTCAACGAGTCTAGCGACAGTGAAACTTGTTCTTGTCTAGGTGGACAGGTTTGTCGCTATTGTTTTAACAAGTTTAATGACAAATACAACTCAGTCCTTTTCATTTTTAGAGAGTTTGAAAAGGGACGAAAAGGGAACTCTATCTCACCTTGGGTGGGCGAGTTTGTCACTATTGTTTTAATGAGTTTAACGACAAGGATAACTTGGTCATTTTTATGTTTAGAGAGTTTAAAAAGGGATGAAAAGGAAACTCCATCATTTCTTTTGAGTAGGATAATCCCTTAAGTTCGAAAAAGGATAAAATAATACGAAAGGGATGACTTTTCGATCACTTTAACGAGCCGACAAAGACAAGTGCTCAAAATTTTTCTTGAGATAATCCCTCAAGTCTGAAAAATATTAAGATATACAGGAGGGATGGATTTTCAATTACTTTAACGAGCTGGAAAGGCCAATTACTCGACAATCTTTTCATATTTAACAAGTCTCAAAAGAGTTTAAAGGAGACTCGTTTTTGTGGAACGAGTGGTGGCTAGGGTAGCAACTGGTTCCGAGTAGGTTTGGAACTTCTCAAAACATGGTGATGTGAAGAGTTTGGCTAACAAAACCACTCGTCATGGCTGTTCCTCAAAAAGGGGTAAACAGTCAACTGGAAGTGTATGATCGGCCAAAAGAATGGAGGTGATGGTAGGGACACAACCAAGTTTCAAAAGGTTGATAGCATGGCAATCACAAAGGATATTTACTGAAGGTGGGTTCATTTTTTAACGAGCTTGAACTATGGGGAACTATGCTCAGTGGTAGGTTTATATTTTAATGAGCTTGAACCATGCGACAACATATGCTCAGGTTTTTAGTTTTTCTTTTTATGCAAGCTAGAAATGACAAAACTAAAAAATCTAGAAAAGACAAAACTAAAAAGCTAGAAAAACTAAAAAAGATAAGGAACTACTAAGGTTAGGTAGGATGGTTTCGTCTGCAGAATAGAAAAAACACTTCCTTTGCTTCGTCCATAGTATAGACGAAGGTGAATGGTGTGTCGAACCAATCACCTAACCTAAGAAGCTAAAAAGCTAAAAAGATAAAAAAGCTAAAAAAACGAAATTGAAAAAGGTTTGCATGCCCCGAGCATGATGAAAAGGAGAGTCTCTTATAACCATATGGAAACTTCTATGGTTACGTAGGATTGTTTCGTCCACAGAGAAGACAAAACACTTACTTGGCTTCATCCGCCAAATAGACAAAGGTGAATGTTGTGTCAGACCAATGACATAACCAACAGGGAAACTCATATGGTAGGATGGTTTGGTCCGCCAAATAGAAAAAACACTTCCTTGGCTTCATCCACAGTGTAGGAAAAGGTGAATGGTGTTTCAGACCAATCACATAACCTACAGGGAAACCTATCTTTTCAGCTGGGTTCATCCGCCAAATAGACAAGGGTGCATGCCCCCTAAGCTTCGTTACATTAACCAGACTACTCGTGGTAATTAGGTGGATGGAATGAAGGTTGGAGAGATACTACTGATGTACAAGGACCATTTAGGGAAGATGATCAACTTGGAGCTATGCTTGAACTAGGAAATGAAAATTGGTCAATAGTGACAATTTTGCCTTCATGCAGGAAACACATCACTCGAAAGAGTGTTGAAACAATAGCTTCCATGTTGTAAACATAGTCACATCCAAGGAGTATATTGTAATCTAATGGTCCCAGGACTATATCACATTCAAGTGAACGTTTTTTATTCCCAAAGTTATCAGTAACTTAGGAAGGATCCCTAACGGTCAACTGGTTCCTTTGTTAAAGCCCGACAAATTCTGTGTAACAGGCATAAGCGATGGCGAACCAAGCGCTTTCCAAGCAGTTGAGGAAAGGATACTCACTGATGCACCCTCATCTATGATAGTGCCTGACACGATCATTTTGTAAACCACTACTATGATTAGGAAAGGTACATAGGAAGGAAGGCGAGATCTCACTAGTCTATTCCAATCAAAGGAAGTGACTAGACTACTTGGAGGGGGTACCGAATAAACGGGAGAAATAACCCCTTGAGTCGTAGGAACTGGGGGATTCTCTTCCTGTTGTGAAGGAATGGGCGGATTTCCCCCAAGTTCATTAGACTCTAAAGTAACAAAAATAATTTGAACGGTATCATTCTTACTCTTTTCAGGAAAGGTATGATCTTCTGAAGGTAGAACTGGGTCAATTGTCACCTTGACCTATTGACTTTCGTTGGGTGTAGACTCAAAAGATTCACTTTCAGCAATAGGTGTTTCGACCGACGGTTGAGTTATGTCAGTCGGATTTTCAACTAGTAAAGGACTTGGGGAGAGTTTCCTGTATCCAGATGGAAGTCGCTGCGGTGAAGCAGGATGGTTATGCAAGACTCTTTTGGCTTCATCCAAAAAAGGACAATGGGGAAGGGTATGGTCCCCTTCACATAATCTACATGGAATTTTGACCTTTCCTTTCTGTCCATGAACTTCACTATTACTAGTTGATGGTGTGTTGTCAACGTGATCATCAGAGGTTGATGACACCTGACAGTGCGAACGAAGAGACCATTCTCTCAAGATCTGAGGAAGGCAAGGACAATCTCAGTGAAAATGGTCTCCTTTACAAATTACGCAAGGAAATTTGGGTTTAGGAGATTTAATGTGTGGATTTTCACCACATGATTCATGGTTGCCCCCTTGCTGAATCGACTTCTTCTTCTTCTTCTACTTCCCTTTCTTCTTCTTCTTAGCCACCTAGTTACTAGCATCGCTACTTTTACCAAGCTGCTAACACCCAGGTTGTTCCCTATGACTCCCAAGGGAATACGGCCGGGGTAACCACTAACCAAGCTTTGGAGTATAGGTCCTAGCCTACCTATAATCAGAGAGGGCTCTCTCTTTAAGTTTTAGCTCTGTTTTGTGAAGATTTTTAGGCTAGTTATAAGTTTCATTTTTTTGTTTGAGACTTTGGTTGTGAACTGTTGTTGTGAGAAGGGCATGAAATGTGTGAAAGATGCTAGTCCATTGGGCGTATGGAGTCAGAAATCTGAGACAGTCCTGGTGCCTGTGATGGAGAAAGTTTTACTGCAAGGCTAGATGGCTATTCTTAATATAAATTCTGATTAGTGAGTGAAACAGTGGGAAATGGATTTACGGACAATGTGATAACAATTTGAACAACAATTTCTACTTAGTAGCATACATGAATTACTAAATAGTAACTGTGAAATATTCAGGGTTTATTGGAGCAGTTAAGAATTCCAATTGAACAACTGAAGTCATAGAAAACATTTATAGTAAAGACAGATTGAGATCAGGGTGTCTCCATGGACAAATCCTGAGGTATTCTTTTTCTTTCTTCCTAGATTTAGAACAACATATGAGAGATGTGAGTTAAACAAATACTAAAACATTAACAGAGATAGAGAACACCTATTATATTAAGCCATAGCACTAGAATCCTGTAGCAGTCAATGGTTCCAAGACAGCATGCATCAGTAAGACCCAATTCCTGTAAACTCCAAGCTTTGTTTATATCATTCTTTCAGAAATTACAGCCGAGTTCTCCTTTTTTAACAAGAAACAACAACCCCTGCAAGCTTATGCGAGGGGGAATATATACAATCGGTTTTACAAAATATCTGAACCACTGAGTCACTTGATAAATTAAATACGCTCACCAACTTTACAAAATAGCAGATAAGGAAGTTATTGCTGCCCTAAATATAAAATAAATAGTCTTTAATTCTGTCAGAAATCTTCTTGACCTTTGGAGGCCACTGAGTCGGTTGAGCGTTCTGCATTAATGCTGAATGATGTGTCTTTATGCTTTGTCATGCTGTAGCTTTCTCGGCCCTATTACTTGTAGCTGTCAGTGTTGCTTTTAGTGGCCGAATCTTCCTGCTGAGTTGGCTCATTCCACTCTTCTCCAGTCATAGTGTATCCATCACATTTTCTGAACATGATGACTTACGTTTTTTGATGAAAGCCTCCTGTTTACAGCAACAACTGTATCATTCTGGTCCACCACTCCTGTGTAGGCAATTGATGTCTAAAAATTGCATCTAAGGTTTCATCTGCCTCTGTGTATTTGTAGAAGTTTGGAGGCACTTCAAACAAATGTCTGATCTCATTCATAGTAAAAAATAAATTCTCTACTATGTCATAGAGACTTTTCCTAGATGCTGGCCCTGTTACCTCTGAAGTACTTGATCCTTGAGTGATCTGATTGGTGGCAAATGTGTTCACCCTTTTTGCATAATTCTCATGTGATAGTAGTCTCCCTGCGCCGTTCAGCAAGCCAGGAAGACCTCTACCCTGTAATGCTGCAAACTTATCCATGAATTTGTTGAATTCTGTTTGCATGTCCTGGCTTCTTCTATCCAATGTTTGTACCAGGCTTTTCAATGTGAGGACCCTCTTTATTAGCTGGATGGTTTTAGTTCTGTTGGAGATTCCTATTGCTGCCAGCTGAGGACCTGTCCGTTATTAAGAACGCTGATCATTTTGTTGGCTATCTCAGGCATACTGCCTAGAGATGCCCTTTCTCTATGGACTTCCTTCTGTGCTTGGCCTATGAGCTCCATTTTCTCATGGATAGTCTCAATATACTGCCACTGATATGTTATTTATTGGCCAATGTTGGCCCACAAAACTGTCTTGACCTCAACCACCACCTTGTTAAGGGTGAGCTCTTTCTCCAACTCCTTTATCTTCTCTTTGAGAGCTTTTATTTCTCTCCCTTTTTCAGCTACATTCTGCTTGGATTTGTCATATTTTTCATTTAGCTTAGCTAAATTATCCTTGGCTTCATTTAGCTCTGACATTTGGGCTTCTAGGATCTTGATTTCACTCATCAACTTCTGCATATCAAGGCTCGGAGCTTGCTCTGAGGTTGGTGCTGGTGCTGATGTTGATGGAGCTGTCTGCCCTGTGGGAGGAGCATTAGTCTGTTGGGGCTCCTCAAGGTTTATGATCTCTGGAGGGGGCTGAGAAGTTTGACCTCCTTCTTTCTGCTGTAGGGCTTCCTGCAGTGCAGCCTCTGTCTCTTCCAGCTTCCCTTGTGTTTGCACTAGTTGCTTGTGCAGTGCTACCAGCAATGTTGCTACATCCTGGTCCTGTCTTTGCTGGGCAACCTCTTCTCTTTGTGGGTGAAGGGTTACTGGGATTTTAATCATCTTTCTTAGAGCTGCAAGGTCTGCATCTCTTATTTTCAGTAGCGTTTGTATAGCTTTTGGATCCTTTGGGTCATGCCCAAGCTCTATGATTATATCCTCCAAAGACCTGATCCTGTTGTCTTTGGCCTGAGAGGATGCCTTCTCCAACTCAAGTTGGGCAGCTATATTGTTCAGGCTGTTTTCCAACCTATTCGCCAATAAGGTTTTATCTGCCAGTGTTGAATATACCATCTCACCTGTTTGCTTGTGAAGTTCTATTTGGTCCATAGGGTGGATGTCCTTGGAAAGAACCTCAAGGCTGGTTCTTATATAGTCTGCAGCTGACTGTGGCTGCAGCATGGTTGGCATGAAATGACTCATGGTCATTTTCCCTTTTGTTATGTCGTAGGCTGACATAAGCCTCTGCTGATTGGTAGGGGCCATCTTAAGCAACTAGTTGTAGATCTGGAGCCTGAGTGGCTCATTTCTCCTTTTAATGTCGATGAATTGTTGCTTGATGCCTATCTCAGCTCTCCTTTGCTGACTTGAGGAGCTGACCTCTCCTCCAAGGGTTCTTTCTTGTTCCTACTGAAAGGAACTGGCAGATGCCTCCATGCTCGGTGGGCCCATGCCCAATGATTGCCCAATAGGTGTTTCTTCCTCGGAGAGGGGATTCAATCTCTGCCTTTTCTCCCCTTGATTTGTGGATGTGGTGAGGGGAGTCTCCTGCTCTCTATCCCTCTTCTTCCCCTTTTCTTCTTTCTGTGGAGTTTGCAGCACTAAGGCCTCCACTTTCTTTTCTTGCCTAGGAGGCACATTCTCTTGAGCCTGTTGCTCAGTGTATATTGGGGCTTCAGCTGTTTGTTCTTGCTGTATTGGCTGCCCCTCTTTTTGCCCTTTTTCTTGTTGTTCTACTTGTTTTTCTGCTTGTTGTTCTGCTTGCTGTTCTGCTATAGGAGGTGGCTGTTCCTGCTCCATCTGCTTCCCTTTATCCTTGCTTGTTTCCTGTTGAACAGTTCCGGTTGCTTGCTGCTGGGCTGTAGAAGATGAGGCAGCTGCTCCAAGTTGCTTTTGGTAGGAAGAGGAAACCTGCCCACAAGTTTCCAAGTCAGCCTCTTTCTCAATATTTTTTGCTTCTCTTTGTAGCATTTTCTCTCTACCAATTGGCTCTTCTAGAGTGCCCTCTTTCCAGCTTAATGAATTGGCATATTTCTCAATATGCGGCAGTCTCACGTGAGCATAGCCACCAAATTTGTATTTTACCCTCCTGAGGGAAATGAAATGATTAGGGTCATAAGGTACCCATTTGAAACTGGTTTGCAATTTGAGGGTCTCTAGGATCAAATAAGCTTCCTTCCATCCTTCCTCCCTTTTGTTGTATAGAAATGGGCCCAGCTGGTTCCTTACTTTTAGTTGCACCTTCTTGTTTTTACTTTGGAAATGGACAAGTCCTCCATTTCCAAACTGCCTAATCTCTAAGGAAAAAGTCTTCATAGGGACATATCTTGCAGCCTTATAAGGGTCAGACTCACACGCATATATTCTAATTACTTGTTGGTTGTTGGTAAGTACCAATCACCAATGTTGTAGGCCTTTGAGAGGTGAAGAATCCTTTGCATCTCATCTGTCAATCTGGGAGGGGGGGCACCCAATAACAAGGTCATAGCTGGATGGATAAAAAGGTCTATGAATTCACAGTAGGTGTAAGGTGAAAAAGATACATGATGAAAGACTGAAGACCAAAACACTACAGACCTTCGGTTTCCCTGGGCATTTAGCTTCTTGAGAGGAACAGGGAAAGCATCGCACTGATAAAATAAGAGCAAGTGATAGATGTACCTAGTGTATTTAAACACCTTTTCCCTTTCTAGATTCATCAATTGTTCATGAATCTTATTGGCAATGTATGTAGCAAAATCATAGTGCACAGCAAGAGGTGTTCAAGGGCAAAATATGAACAGCATGGCCATAATGGTTTCATCAACATCCTCATGTGACCCATAACCCAAGATGTAACTGATCAAATCCACAAGCATTTTTTCCAGCTCATTGAGATATTGATATCCTATAGGAGGGGTTCCCACAGCTTCAAATTTTGGCTGAACAAATAACTGATTAATCTTGATGATCTAAGCACTGGACAGCTTGCCCCCTTTCTTTAGCAAGTCATTGATGGAGAGAGGAGTTAGGGGCTTTGCAGTGTGAAAGTGTAGCATCTCATTAATGGCCTTAGGGGTGATATGGAACAATACTGAGCTTGAGGGGCTGAGAACAGCTCTTTGACATGGATCATAGCTGGAATGGCATTGATTTATCAAGTTTGAGAGGACATTGACTTGAGGGAGATTGTAAATGGGAAGGTTGCAGTCCCAAATCCCCAAGATATCAACTCCACTGAGATATTGGGATTTTAACTCATTCTGCAGGTGAATATTAAATTTGGAACTCATGGCAAATGAGTCTATCATCTGGTAATCTCTATCACCCAGGGCCTTCCACTCTAGCTCTCTGTGTGGGTCATTCAGAGGTTGAATATTCAGGGCTACTGGTGTTTCCATGGTTAAGTAGTACTTATAACTTGTACTAGAACTGGTTTCAGTGGGCAAAATTGTAAGGGAAAATGGGGTAAACTGTGGTGATAATAGTGTAAAATGCTCAAAAGAGAGTTAATTAAGAAAATGCAGGGACTAGTAGCACTGTTTTCCCAGTGAATTAGTGCAGCTCAGGTTTTAAGTCCACGAATGCGCGGACTGACTGTGAATTTAGGAAAATGTGACTAAATGTGGGCTCAACAGGTGAATTTCGACCTTACAACTGAAAACGAATGCTGGTCACCGGGGATTTGCTGGTAAATACAAGGTTCCTCACTCTTTTTAATTCAATTTTGGAGAATTATGGACACAACCAAGCGCGGAGGGGATGCTTTCGATAAATACCTGGTGAATTGCCGGAAATGGTCACAAATGCAGGTGGGTTGAAGGCACCAACGGTCTTCGGGTCGATTTCTGCAGGTTGGCGACGGATGGTCATAATTTGCATGCAGAGGTGAGCAACAGTCTTTTTGGCAAAAGTGACAAAAAACACGAATTTTGGCTAAAATATGGACTTTTTGGGTTATTAGCGCTTTTTTTGGATGACATCAGCATGACGTCATCAGGTGGGATCAGGGTCGGGTGACGTCAGCATGACGTCATCAAGTGACGTGGCAGCCTGTGAGTGGGCCACGGGGATTCCATAGGTGGCAGACATGTCGGAGCGCTGGCAGGCGGGGGGGCTGACAGGGCGCCGAGTCGAACTGACGTGGGCGTGACGTAGCAGTGACGTGGGCAAGCAGTAAAGCACAAGAGGTAAATAGTTTTTCTCAGACCGCTCTGGATACGGTCATGGAATTATCAGAGGGCAGCCCAAGAAAATATGGGGGTGACGCGTGGCAGAGGCCTGACGTCACCCTCTGACTGTTTCTCGGGCGGTAAGGTTCGGTGATCGGGGCCCATCCGATATGAATGTGGGCCGTCGGATGGGAAAGCCTAGATCTGACGATCGACGGGTTGATGAGATGCAAGGACAATACAAAATGCGGGGCAAATAAAATATTATTATTTTCTGAAATGTGTGCCCGGCGGAACATTATAAAAAGTGAGTTTTTATGGTTTTTTGTAGAGTTACATGTTAAAATGGGATTTTACACAGGTTTATTTACAAAGAGGGTTTAGGTTATTAATCCAAGCAAATCTCGGATTAATCCCAAGATTAATTTTCCCGCGCTCTTTGGGTCGCGCTCAATGTTTTAGCGTTTGAAAACATTCAAAACGATACATAGAGCTATAATGCTCGGGGAAGGGGATATATAGATATTTTGGGTTTTTTGCCAAATTTACATAGTAATAGGGGGAATAGGGGGTATAAGGAGTTAAATAGTGATAGATTAGTAGTTAATATGAGTGAAGAAGGGTGGATGAGGGGGGTAAAATACTAAGCTGTTATATGAAATCAACTTATTTTTTAGGAAGTAGATCAAAATGAAAAGAATTTTTACACAAGAAATGTGGCTCTTAAAGAAACAAGAACCAACAAAAGACTTTGACTTCTTTCATGAACATAGGTGGCATAGGGATGTTAGCCATGAATGTGATGGGGGGTAATCTGGAAGTTAGACGTGCTTCATTAAGTTGCTGTAAGATCGCTGAAATAGGAAATCTGCACTGGCACCATGTTTTTACCTTTACTTAGGCCAGTGAAATGCCATAAACCATGCTTTCTGCAACCCCATCTACCTACCCACTCTATTGCCTAGCATTTTTTGTTACTCCAAGGAGGGTGCACTTAGACTTGCAAACCCTTCTATGCCTTTACTTTTCCTTTGGCTTTTCTTTTGATTTTCTATCTAAAACTACCCTTATTGCTTCCAAGGCCCTAGATTAAGCAGTTGGGAACCTTCATTCTCTACATATCTACTTTACCTGCCAAGATTGAGCTGTTTGGACAGATTTCTTTCTCTAATCTACAACAAAAATTGAAACAT
>APFE031130280.1:6900-27765 GCA_000404065.3 Pinus taeda
AAGCGAGATTCCGAGTGTGCCGACTAGCACCATCGGCGAACCCAAAATAGACCAAGTCATCCATCAACACCTGCAACAGCAGACCAAAAAGTGTTGACATCACAAAACTCTTGATGATATATGTACAAATATACATAATATACAAAGAAGCCATTGCCTAACTCCTACTTAAGAAAAGTACTTCTTTAGGTAGAGCCTGTTTCGGGGCTCCGCCAGCTTGTTTCCCTCAAAATCGATTAACTCATACGACCCTTTTTCTAAAAATCGATTAATAATGAAAGGACCGTACCACATAGGCTTAAACTTGCCTGCCCCCAAGGTGTCTTTATCTTGGTCATAGACCAAGACAAGGTCACCTTCAGAAAAGACTCGAGGACGAACATATTTATCATACTGCGTTTTGACCCTTTTCTTATGAGCCTCATTCATCGTGGTGGCATCTCGACGCTGCTCATAGAGATGTTCCAAGTGAAGGAGGCGCTCTTTGAGACTCGAAGTCTCTGGAAGGAGCTCTACAACTAACTTGAGAGATGGAATTTCACATTCGATTGGAAAGATAGATTCCATCCCGTAAACTAACTGAAAAGGCGTAAAACCAGTAGCAGTCTTTACGGAGGTCCGGTATGCCCAAAGAGACGAATGCAACATAACGTGCCAATTGGACCGATTTTTGTCGATTGTCCATTGGAGTATCGTCTTAAGAGTTTTATTAATTGCCTCGACCTGTCCATTGGCCTGAGGATAATAAGGAGATGAATGCTCTTGGCGGAAACCTAATTTAAGAGCCAATTCAGACATTAGTTGATTCTGGAAGTGACTGTCATGATCAATGACAATCTCTCTCGGGACACCGAATCTTGAGATAACCTGATTGAAAAGAAACAAAGCTGCCGTGTCACTATCGTTTTTATAAGTGGGCATGGCCTCGACCCACTTCGTAAAGTAGTCTACAGCCACAATAATATACTTATGATTCGCTGCTGAAGGCGGATTACAAGTTGTAAAACCAATACCCCACTTAGTAAAATGACCGACGGTGACAACGGGAAAAAGAGGAGCTGGATGAGCACGCATCTTTCGAGTAAAGATCTGACAAGGGTGACAGCATTTGACCACTTCTACACAGTCTTTAAAAAGTGAAGGCCAAAAATAGCCGGCACGTAAGATGCGCTGGGCTGTAGCAAGCCCCGATAGATGACCACCACAAGCTCCACTGTGGCAATCATTAAGCACTGACTCTGCTTCCTCCAAGGTTAAACAGCGCCGAAGGATTGAATCAACCCCTCGACGATATAAGGTATCACCAACGATAACATAATTTTTAGCCAAGTGACGTAATTTACGACGTTCATCCTTGGAGAAAGTAGAGGGAAACTTCAAAGTATGGAGATAGACAATGATATCTCCATACCAAGGGTCGAGTGAAGAGATGAGGAATAAATGTTTGTTGGGAAAATTTTCCTCATAAACAGTATCCTCTCCACAAGGCAGCTTAGAAATTAGCTCAGCGAAAACCATGGATTTCTTAGACTTGGCTGACAAGAACTCGAGATCGAATTCTTGTAAGATGACTATCCATCTATTATATTTGCCCCCAATCACTCGCCTACTGAGGACAAATTGAAATGGATTGACCGCCGCTAAGACAAAAGTTTTGCGAGCAAGATATAATGACGGAGCCGTTGGACAGCATGGACAGCTGCCAAGGCCAACTTCTCAACCAGAGAATAGCGAAGTTCAGGACCTATTAAGCCTCGACTCAGATAATAAATCACATGCTCAATGAGAGCATCATCCTCCTAAACTAGAACCATACCAATGGTTGATTCTGCTGCAGCGAGATATAAAAGGAAGTCTCTGCCATATTCCAGTGGACTCAAAAGTGGGGTAGAGACTAATGATTTTTTCAAAGCATCAAACGATCATTGCGCAAAGTCGTCCCATACAAATGGAACTCCTTTCCATAGCAACTGCATGAACCCTTTAGTGATCTCGGCATAGTTTGCTATAAACTGCCTTAAGAAATTAGCCTTCCCTTGAAGACTCTGAAGTTGACGAATTGAGGACGAGGGAGGCAACCGAACTATTGCCTCAACCTTGAAGGGATCAACCCGAATCTCTTCATTTGACACAATGAACCTAACAACCGACTGGACGTAACCGCAAAAACGCACTTGTTGGGATTCAACCAGATTTTATAAAAATGACACCACTTGAAAACCATTCGAAGGTGGCTAGGGTGATCAGTTCTCTTTCGAGAACGAGCAGTGAGATCATCTAAGTACGCTTCGATGACATGCTTGATGTCGTGGAAAGCATATGACATGGCCCGCTGAAAGGTAGCTCCAGCATTTTTAAGACCAAAAGGCATCTTTATATATGCAAAGATATCCCAGGGACATATAAAGGCTATCTTATGTTGGTCTTCAGGACGGATAGAAATTTGATTATAACCAGAAAATCCATCCATGAAGGAAAAAATCTCATTACCTGCACACTCATCGATAATCTGATCAATAAATGGTGTGGGGTAATTATCCTTAGGACAAGCCTTGTTTAGGTCCCTAAAATCAATGCATACTCAGATTGTTCCTTGCTTTTTATCCACAGGGACTGGATTAGAAACCCAATCAGTAAGAGGAACAGGGTATATAAAACCCGCCTTTAGCAGCTTCTCCACTTCCACTTTGATAGTTGTTGCTTTCCTAGGGTTGACTGGCTGAAGCCTCTGACGAACTGGTTTGGCGTTCTCATACGTCTTGATCTCATGTTGAACTATAGTTGGGTCAATGCCAAGCATTTCTTCATAAGACCAAGTGAATACATCCCGAAATTCCTTGAACAGGTCGGTGTAAATTTGAATTTCTTTAGGGGAACAATCAATTCCGATGAAGAGATTCTCGATCGTGTTAGGGTCCCTGGAGATGTTTATAGGTGTTGTTTTTGAAATCACCGACATATTACCTTCGGCACGAACGTGTGCTAGAGCCAAAGGGTTTGACACCGTACAAACATCACTAGAACATAGCTCGGAGAATCTAGATTCTACCTCCTGCAATGGAGGAAGAAAGTATGAACGATGGTGTAAATCTTCCCAAGGTCGATCTATACCCATCATTGCTTCGAGGATTGCTTCTTGCGAAGGTAAAACTAAATCTAAGTAGTCCAAAGCAGAGGTAGAATCAAGGCTCCAAGCCGGGTCCACATCACCATCTAACTCCTCTTCGGAAAAAGGAGTAGAATGGTCATTTGCAGAGTTGATGATAGACTGATATCTAAGCTCAGCTGTAGATATAGGAAATGCCATTCCATTCCCTTATCCTTCAACTAATGTGGTCGTAGGTGAAGGCAAGGTCCAAGGGTCTGAAAAATAACGAGTCCGAAAGAACTCTTCTCGAGAAGACTCCTTAGATGACGAAATGGCATTGATTTTAGCGATAGGAGAGGGAAACTCAAAAGTACCCATCAATGAGGAATACATCCCTACTCCTAGATTCTCATTAGGCAGAAGAGGGTTATCCACTAAAGGAGCAGTAGAGTCAGAGCTTTCTTGAGGATCAACTGGACAATAATCCAATTGATCAACCTTCACGATTTTCCCCTCATAAGGAAAGAAAATGACACGAAACAAAGTTGAAACAACGATGTCCATTTCGTATACCCAGTTCCTTCCTAGGAGGAGATTATAGTCTAGGTTAGCATCTACGACTTCTACTTCAATATTAACGACCTTCCCCCCAACACATATAGGAAAGGTCGGGATAATCCCATGCGGCTTATGAGAATGGCCATCAAATGCAGTCAAGACGGTAGGTGAAGGAACAACTGAAGGCGATCCAATAGCCTTCCAACATGACATCGACATGATGCACGTGGAAGCCCCTTCATCAATAACGCTACGAAAAATGTTAATTTTCCAGTATGTAGACTTTATTTGAAAAGCCATATGATGAGGGAGTTGCTTTTTGACATTTAACATGTCGAAAGTGAGCACTAAAGAATTAGTCGGATCAACCGCTCCAATCGCGGAAAGTAAAGCACTTCTCTGAGCCAGACATGACTGGAGAACCTCTAAAGCGGACATAGCACACGGACTCTAAGCCAGATCTTCCACAATGGAGTAATTCTGGGCGGCCCTAGCATTAAGATTAATAGTCGCGCGTTTAGCGGAACCTTTCAGTATCCGTGGTAAAGTCTCAACAGGGGGTCGCTCAATATGAAGGTCAGTACTTCCGAGAACAGACTTGTCCTTGGAAGTCTCGGCTTCACCATAATCACATGACCGAGTAGCCACATGGATGTTATAAACCATCATGAAAACATTCGATGATTTTTCCCCTTCCTGGTTGTCCCCTGCGGAGGTTCCAGGGTTTGAACTTGTGCCAGCAAGGAGTTGCTGCCCTTGGGGAAAAGGGTTGGTTAACACGGCTTGGGAACTAAAAGTCCCTTGTTGCCCTAACAAGCACTGAGCGTCTTCAATCTTGGGGAAAAGATGAGTTAAATGGTCTCCACTGCACAACTTGCATGGAAACTTGACTTTCTTTTTCGACTCATTTCTACCACCACCAACATTATTGCCAGATTTATTTGCATCAGTCTTCCCATCCTAGTTTCTTTTTCTTACCTCATCCTTTCTTCCATTGAATTTTGATTTCCTTTGGGTTATCAGATTGGATAGCATTAATCGAAGAAGTTTGGGAAGCCGTAGGGTTAGACGATGTGACTTGGTTGTTAGAAGCAGTTTGTAAAGACAACTGCTGCAATTGATTCAACAAGTTCACCGTATTCGTGTCTACCGACCCAACAATACCATCTGCATGGGGACCTGGCTTCGGCTTAGCTACGTCAACCTTAGACCCAGGAGCATTTGGCAAGTACTTTTGTAGGATCCTAGACTGAGAGTAAATCAATTCTAATTGTTGGGCCCTAAAAATGGCTTGCTCCTCAGAATAGACCCCAGACATGGAGACATCCTTGGAGATCTCAGGTATCAAAGACTTCAAAAACCACTCAAGATGGTACTCTGAAGGGATTTCGGCTTTAATGAGCCTCTTTCTTCGTCTCCATTCCTGAACATGATCAGAAATGTGAGTTGCCCTATCCTGACGAAAAGTAGCCAGTAGTTCGGTTCCAGCATCATACCGGACAAGCAACTGAAAATGGTTTAAGAAAATATTGGCTAAGTCAGCGAATGATGTAAAGCTGCCCCCAGGCAACTCTATATACCATTTGGCCACATTACCAGTCAAGGTGCGTTGAAATAATCTCAACCTAACCGGGTCATCGATCAGGGAGTTCGATGAGCGCCATAAGTGGAACGTGGTTACATGGTCGCCTGGGTCCTCACCACTCTTCCCTTCAAATTTTGGAATGTTCGAAGGGAGTTTGGTTGGGACCGGAGGCCAGACCAGATTGTACTTGATTGGATCGTTGGTTAACTTAGTGAGATCTGGCAAGTTCAATGTTGCCAGAAACAGAAGTCTAGGAGGAGCTTGGGGATTCCACCCTGAGTGGGCAGAACTCCCAAAGCTCTGAAAAGATTGACCTGGATTTTGGAAGGCACCAGCCTGCTTGAAGTAACCAGTAGAACCCGCTGAACCAAAAGGCAAGCCTTGTGATCCAGCAAAACTCGTAGTTTGACCAACTCCGGTCGTATATCCACCATATCAAGCAAAGTTTCCTCCTGAAAAATTATAAGGAGTTGATAACCCTTGATATGGATTCCAAGTCGAAGCTAAGGGAGGAATACTTTGGAATGAACTAGCTGTGGTATACGGCCTATTCCCATATTGGCCGAAAAGTGGATTCCTAGTTCCGGCACTACTAAGCCCATGGTTATTCCAACCTTGGAAAGGATTGATGCTTTGTCCTGTAGAAGAAAAAGGCATGGATCCTATCGTTGGGTTGGAATGTGGTATATGACCACTTCCGAACGAAAAACCTTGGAACGAAGCCGATCCACTCATCATAGACGTGGCGGCCCCGAACGGAGCTGAAGGAATTCCCTGTGAATGGGCACCAATTGGGAAGAATCTAGAACCAAAAGCATTAGTTTGGGAATTTCCACTCGTGGATGGAATGGAGGTAGACCCAACAAAAGACGTGCTAGCAAAATATCCAAATAAAGAGACGGAGGGGATGGAAATAATTCCTCCCCCTTGTACAGATATGGGAGTCTGCACAGTCGTAGCACTTGTAGAAGCCATGCTTCCAGTAGTGGTCATCGAAGGTAAGCGCGTAGCGTAACCTGGACTTGACGGTCTATGCGTCGGAGTCCCAATGTATTGTAATACGTGTGGATGACTAGATGGTAGAGAAGAATTTGGAGCCGCTAACGACTCTGAAAGTTCTTCTACTTCGATGTTATTCTCTGCTTATAAGCGAACTCGAGAAAGAACTGGAGTGTTCCTCTCTTGTTGTGCAGAAGTACCAGGCCTTGCTTGAATACTAATGCCTCCGAGAGGAGGATCAATCCCTGATGCATCAATTGCCGTGGGACGAAACCCACCAGTATTATTACCTCTACTCCTTCTCGGAGAAGGCTCTAAACTCGGTGGTGAAAGACCACGAAGTCTTCGAGACCGTCTAGGAGATCGGTCAGCCACTTTGAATTTCTTGTTTAATATCTAACTAAAGACTCAAAAAATTGAAAGCTAGGCCAACTAAGAGCACAGAGCACCCACTATAAAGTCCCTAAAGATACAGCCAGTCAAACAACTTCCAAGTATTTCCGCTCCGGGTAATTAGGACCTGACACCAAAATATGAGAAAGTGAAATAAGGGGCCTTCCGAAGATAGTCTGGGATGATGAGGGCCCAGGCCTATCAGCAAAGGTAACAAAGGAAGTTACGCTGACCTCCTAAAAACAGCCTGCACCGGTGCAAGCCCCCAAGCTTCACAAGGGTGCCCTCCAGTAGTACTGTCGAGAGAGATACAATGTCGACCTCAGGTGCCATGGGATTCCCCTCCGCAACCACCTATGTAATTCCCTAGGAGTAGCAACTATGGATACCAACTCGTCGTAGAAGCCAGGCGAAACAGTCGTGAGGTAAGTTCGGACAAGTAGGAGAGGGGGTATCTCTCTTCCCTGTCTTCACAGACCCTCGTGCTTAACTCCCAGATCCAGAGCTTTCCTGGTCTTCCTAACGCTATTGGATTTTCTCTCGTTATTCAAACTCCTATGTTTGACGTTTAAACGGCCTTGGAGAGTTAACTCTCCACTCGCCTAACCCAAGGCCCTAAAATCCTAAAACTTGTTGGTGTATTTAACTTAAAAGAAAAAGTTCTAGTGAATTTTAGTTAGCACTTGATTTTAAAATGGGCTGTTCTTTAAGTCAGGGGATGATGGAAGTGAAACTAGTGGTGTTTTTTCGGCGCAAAAGAAATTAATAAAACCTAACTATATGCATGTGCACTTGTCTTTGTTTTTCGATGAAGAGTAATTTCTATAGGGTTCAAGGAAAACTTCTAATAAAACAAAATTTTCTTTTCTTTTCGTTAATTCACACTTCACACTCACAAAAGTTAACAAAGATATGTATGCCTAAAGAGATGCAAATCTATCCTAATGCAACAACTATATGCTTGATGCAAGATTCAAAACAACTCTAAAAATAAGAAATGAAAGTTGCTTTGCTTATCAAATTTTCTTTTGCCACTTAGAATGTCTAGATGGAATATGAGATGCTACCATTCATTTCGTCTAAACACTAAAAACAAAACTCAAGACAAATATAAAGCACTTTCATTCACTAAAAGGAAACTAAATGAAAAACAATTTCAAGAAAACAAAGTCTTTCAAAAAGTTTTCTTCAAAGTAGCAACAAAAGAGTCTTTTCAAAAATGCTCCCAACAAAACTGAAACTTTGCGATTGAAACAATAAGCAACAAACACTTTTGCAAGCTGACACCATACAATGAATGAAAACTCAACAAAAATAAATGTGTTTAAAGATGCTTTTTAACAATCGACAACAACAATGAAAGCTTTGGTAACAAAGACCAAAAAAGTTCAAAAAGACAATTTCAAGAAAGTATCAATTGACAACTTTCATGAAACAAAGAAGTGGATGGTCACAAAAAGCGGTTTTGTCAAGCAAACAAAAAGTCACCAAAAGCAAAATTCAACACAAAGATTGATACCAATATTTCTTCCCTGATAAATCAGAGCAGCCAAGATTCCAACAAGAAATCTTGCATGCTTTTAGCAAAAAACAATGATGCTTGCAAAAACAAAACAAGACCAATACTCCTTACAATCGGAGAGAAATCAGAGTAAGACACTTGCTGTAAAACAAACAACTGATACTGAAAAAATGATTGTTTCAAACTGAATCAAACCACCAGACAAACCTTCAGAGACACAAAAATTTATAAATCTTGAAAATTACAATATATACGCGACTGTACTTATGTGAATATTGCATGTATATGCGACTACGCCTGAGGAAACCTGCGTATACGCGGGTTTACTTCAGGAAACAAGCATACGTACGCTTCTGTAACTAAGGAAAACAACGTATATGAAAGATTTCAAGAAAAATAAAAAACAAACTGAAGAAATTGGTAAAACTTAGAATTCAAGAACAGACCATACAGTAACAGCAGACCAACAAGCAACTGAGCCCTGATTGGCTTGACAAACACCAAAACTAGGAACAACAAGAGTGTTGTCCCCAGTGGAGTCGCCAATTCTGTTGAGGGATTTGCTCCCCTAGGGCTTTTGGGTGGAAACCCTAGCAGACTGAAAGTTGTCTAAATAGAGAAACACACATTCACACATCCATTATGCTATGATAAGAAAATTCTATAGTAAGAGGGGCGTACCTCAGGGCCTACATTCGAGAAGTTCCTCAAGGGTCCAAACCCTTCTTCAAGTCCCTTTCACTCCTTTGTCCTGTAAAACAACCAATTCCAAAGAATACAACAGTATATGGACAAAGACTTATAAAGAAATCATCTTCATGTTATAAAAGAAGGTAGTTAGTTATGAACTTTAAACAACCATTAACATATGAATTCAAACATGAACATCATAAACATAAAGAAGAAGCATATCGGGAACCAAGACTTGTTTCTTTATTATAGACAAATAGAATGTACAAAAGGAGTAATATCACCTGAGTAACCTTTCGCAGACTCCAAGCAAAGCTTCCTTCCGGATCCATCCAGCCTCAAGCCTTTAGCATATCTCCTTCCAAGACTCACTCCATCATGCCATAACTAGTGGATGAACATCAACACACAAGGAAACAAGGGTTTCATGTACAAATAGGGGAAGTGCAGAAGGCACAAGGGTCTTCAGACCTGGTCAGGGGAAAAATTTCAGTATAATAACCTTTCTCTCTCTTCTCTCCTCCCATTAGGCCTTCCCTTTGAGGTCTTTTTATACCTCTCCCAAAGTAGTTTTTTAGTTGGGAGTTGGTTGGGAACAGTTGGGCCACGGGCACTAACAGGTCATCAGCAGGTAAAACCTGCGATCTTTGCCTGAAAATAAGGAGATTTATATTTTTTTAAGTGTTTTAATACATATACGTGGGTTGGGTATATGCCTACCCACGTATACACGCGTTTAACTCAGGGCAATGTCACGTACAAGGAATAAAACATTGTTTTTTAAATTTGAGACCAGGTCTAGAAGGAGGGGTTGCCCTAGGCCATGAGTGCAGCATCACAAACCATAATAGTGAGATTTGGAGCTATAACAATTAGTGCAGTAATTTTTCAGGACAAACAAGCATTGTATTTTCTTCTCAGATCTTCTGGTTAATGCAATATAGAGAGTTAGGTTTTTTAGCAGTTGTTTTCCCTAGAGAAATGTTTTGTTGTGTGCAATTGAAATTCTTCCTTTTTCTGTTTATTTTTTTCGTTGATCAATTTTGATTTCAGAGCTGAATACAACATAGAAGAGGAGATTTCCATTTTTTTGTGCAAGTGAAAATCAAATATGTAGTTCATACTTCAAAGCAACAATATGTCATTCTATAGTTTGTGACTTGAGTATGCCTTGGAGGGAAAATTGAATTACATAGCTTGGAAGGATAGGATGGAGGAAGTGCTGGAAGACAATGGCCTCAAGGAATTCATAGATCATGACATTCCTAAGCTTCCAACATCGAATGCTAAATATCTGGTTGAATGGAGAAATCTTGCGGCAAGATCGAGAAGGATTATCTTGGAAGGAGTTGGAGACCACATTGTCTTGAGTGTCCATGGCAAGGATACTCCATACTCAATGTGGAAGGCATTTACGGACCTGTTTCAAAATAGCAGTGACCATAGGAAGTTGGCACTTAAGGACAAACTACGAAATATCAAGATGGATAAGCGAAACTCTATTCTGAAGCACTTGACCAAGTTCACTCATTGTCGAGATGATCTTGGAAGTGTCGGGATTACTTTTTCCGAAGGAAACATGGTGAGCCTAGCTCTTCTAGGACTTCCCAAGAGTTGGCACAAATATTAGGAATCTGTTAATGGGAGGGAGAAGCTACAAGATTGGGAACGACTGTGGTTGGATTTGGTACAGGAAGAGATTCATAGGAATACTAGAGATGGATCCTCATCAAAGACTAATGCTGAGGAAAATTATGCGTCACTGAGTAAGTAAAAGAAAGGGAAGGGGAAGTCATCCCATTCCAATTCAGATTCTTGTCATGGTAGTAAGAAGAAGGACATGTCGAAAGTCAAGTGCTTTCACTATCACGAGCTGGGACATTTTGCCACAAAGTGTTCGCTCAAGAAGTTAAGTAAGAATCCCTCGGGAGGAGAGGAAGGTGAGGCTCTTGCCTCACAATTTGAACTATACTTTACCCTCATCGCATGTATGGTGTCATCAATGATTGGTAGTGTATGGTACCTGGACAATCTGACTGGTAACAAAGAGCTCTTCAGTAACTTGGAGGAGAAGGATCTCCATATGCATATCAAGATGGGTGATGACAGTAGGTATAGTGCTACTGGTCTTGGTAAAGTTACCTTTTAGAGGGAGTTAGGTTCTCCCCTCAATTTGTGAAATGTTATGTATGTTCCTATTTTGAATAAGAACTTGGTATCTATTGCCATGTTGGAGGATAGAGGTTATGATGTGATCTTTAGTAAGGGAAAGGTCTTCCTTCATCACATATCCATGGGACAGGTGAAGAGGATAGGGGTTCGAGTGAAGAATATCTACAAGTTGGAGGTAGAAGATTGTACTGCCTTAAGAATGAAAGTAGAGAAGGTGCAGAGACAAGACATCGGTGAGTTGTGGCACATGAGGTTGGGTCATTTGCATCATGGTGCTTTGAAAATCATGCAGAAAATTTCTACTGGTCTTCCCAAGGGTACAATTGAGAAGGTTGACACATGTAAAGGGTGTACATTGGGAAAGTACACCAAGGCTTCCTTTCATGGGAAAGATAGTTGAGCACATCCGATCCTTGATCGAGTCCACTTAGATGTGTGTGGACCATTATCGACAACATCCACAACCAAGCACAAGTTTATGTTATATTTTTTGATGATTTTTCTCCTAAAATTTGGATATTCTTAATGCAGAAGAAAGATCAGAATTTTGCAAAGTTTTGTGAATTTAAAGAATTGGTCGAGAAAGATACTGGCAGAAAAGTTAAATATCTGAGTAACAATGGTGGAGAGTATGTGTCGAAAGAGTTTAAAAACTTTTGTGTGGAAGAAGGCATTCAACGAGAGTTAATAGCAACTCATAACCCACAGTAGAATCAGGTGGATGAAAGGAAAAATAGAAGCATAGTGGGGACAACATGGGCGATGTTGCATGATCAGGTCCTACCACTATACTTGTGGGCTGAGGCATACAACATAGCTATTTATTTGTAGAATAGAAGCCCTCATCGAATTTTTGGGATGAGTACACCGAAAGAGGTTTTTCAGGGAAGAAACCAGATGTGGATCACTTTAGGAATTTTGTTTCATTAGTCTACTGCAATGTAACCAAAGATGCATGGAAGAAGCTTGAGCCAACAACATAGTTGTGGATATTTGTGGGGTACACTAATACACTTCACAATTGTTGGGTGTACCTTCCGACCAATCGGATTACAGTGGTTCGAAGGGATGTAAAATTCGATAAAGAGAAGGCCATGAGATGTTCCCTTGAGAGGGAGCTTCAACTACATGCATTTGAGGAGATTTTAACTCCTAAGGAGGAACCTCAGATTGATGTGGAGCAGCCACATGTAGAGGATCAGGGAGTGGAGACACCCACTCATGCAAAGTCTTCCAGAGATGGGAGAAAGTGCACCAAAGAGGCTGAAATGTTATTTCATGATGCAAGATAGAATGTGGGAGCACCCACATCATAGTGCAGGAAGAGGAGGTCACCAGAGAGGTATATTGGATACATGGCTCTTATGATTGGATGTGTAGAGAATGAGCCATCCTCTTTTGAGGAAGAAGTGCAGCAACCGGTTTGGGTTCATGCCATGGTTGAGGAGTATGAATCCATTTTCATGAAAAATGTTTGGGATGTGGTCCCAAGACCAATGTACAAGTCAGCAGTGAGTTCCTGATGGCTTTACAAGGTAAAGCGAGCAAAATATGGTAGTGTGGAGAAACACAAGGCCAGGTTTGTGACCCGAGGATTTTATCAATTGGAGGGGATTGATTACAATGAGACCTTTGCTCATGTTGCAAGGTACTCATCAATCAGATCCATTTTGGCACTATTAGCTAAGATGGGATGGAATATACATCAGATGGATGTAAATACAACCTTCCTTAATGGTATGATTGAGGAAGACGTGTATATTGAGCATCCTGAAGGTTTTGAGAACTAGTGGGGCCTGTGAGTTAGGCTGAGGTGGAAAGCACCATGAATTCATATTCATGGACACTTGGATGCCACGAAGATGTTCCAGGGGATGTGACATTGTTTGGGGTGACATGGCAAAGCCATGTGATTTCTAAGTGGCAATGTCTTGCTGAGGTGGGAAAAGTTAATTGTTCCAAATTTCAAATTATTCTTCTTATTATATTGTCATAAAATGATTCACCAAAAGTGAGTAAAATGTTTCATATCTTCATCCATACAACTATTCAGCTAAAACAACTACACAATATTCATGAAATGAACCCAACAATTCTTATACTCACGACTCTAATTCTGAAGCATGTAATGAATTTCCCCTGTCTACGGTCAATTGTTGAATACTGCAGTCATTGAGTGAAATATTCAGACAACTAAAATTTCAACATTTAGGTCCCGATCACACAAAGGAGGAGTTATGCGTGCAACTGGGAATCTTCCAGTCACTCTTTGGATCCTACCCATGAGCGACTATAGTCTGCAACTGAGATTCTAAAACCCTAGATTTCGATCACATGAAGGACAAGCTGTGTGTGCAACTAGGATGCTTCAATCGCATGAATGAGCCTGGTAATGAGTGACTACAGTTGATATTTCTCTTTCTTGTGCCAATGACTAAGGCCCAAAACTCTAAAATAAAAAAGCGAGATTCGGACCCTGCAATTTCATCTTCAAGCCAACCTGTTCCTCTGTGGACGAGCCTCAGACCTGTGCGATCCAAAAAGAAAGATAGAAGAGTGTCTCATGATAATTTCCAAATGAGGTAGAGTTCACTTCTATTTATAGCCTTTCAAGGGTGTCCACTTTGCTTTAGGGTTGACCTAATCAAATATGCACATGTGGGATTTTCTTCATAAGTACACTTTCCCTTGTTCACTTTCAGTGATATTTAGGTCTATTTTGGTCCTCTCAAAAAGATGAATTCAATGAAATCATAATATCCATCAATTGAGTTGTCCAAGGTGGAATTTTATTACAGCTACATAATTTAACACTCCCTCTCAACTAGGGAGAATTCCACTTGCATTATGTGTATGTTGTCATCCAATCATATCCAATCTCAAGTATCTTATTATCTTGTATCGACATTGTTCATCTCAATTCATCTCTTGCTTATTCCTACTTATCTGTTGATTTTATATGACCATATTCTGAATATTCTTGAATCTAAAAAAAAAAATTGACATCGGAGGGGATCTCAATCTACCATCCTCCATCCATGGGGAAGACACTGCTACCACTTGAAATATCTAACGGGGAGAATCCCAAAGCTACCAATTGGAAACATTGGTGGGGAGCTAAATCTACGACTTGCATCATCATCGGAGAGCATATCATCAGGGAGCACATCTCAACCTAGAACCACATCGAGGAGCACATCTCAACCTATAATCTCATAAGGGAGCGCATCTCAACCTATAATCTCATAAGGGAGAACATCTCAACCCAGAATCTCATGGGGGAGCTAAACATCTATGACCCCATATTGAGCAATAGGTGATATAGGGGAGCTACTACTCAACCCATCCTATTGCCAACGATATTCCTAATAATTACCCTCAATAGTCATATAATCAAACACTTACGTCATAATCAGTTTGGGTTGTACACCCCCAAGTACACTCTAAACCTATTGGGCAGATGACGAGTGGTAATCCCAAAAAGCCTAGATTGTGGGTATAATGCCAACTACGTATACTTTGCAAAGAACAAGATAGGGGAGAAACATGTCCAACCTTATGGGTAACATATAGTGGATCAACATATACGACCCTATTTTCTAGAGATCCCTCAACCCCAAGAGCCCTCCATCTCAATTCTTCACCCTGGGAGCTCAGACAGGGGGGAAGAGTTGGTTCAGTGTTCTCGATTAGTATAGCTCTATGTAGATCACAAACATATCACAATGCTCATATCTGGTATCAACTTAATCATCATGGCGTAATAACAACAGTCTCCTGTTCATTCAAGACATCAAATTAAATATCATGTTAGAACAAAATATGCATATCATAAAAAGGATACCATAGTCATCCTCCCTCTCCAAAAGGTTTCAACCATGAGGCTAAGCATATTTTGTACAACAACACTATATAAATGAATGTATCTCATTCTTAGTTATATATATGGGATTCTCTGTCAATTAGTCCTCAATCTTTGTCATCACAATGTATCCATGTCATATGCATAACCTCCTTAAACATTTATCAAAACTTTTTCTTTATCCGACCTCATAGCTAGTCATGCTAGAAACATCATACTCAACCTCAGTCGTGCTTAAAGTTACAAAATTCTCATTCAAAACATCATGGAATATCTCATACTAAGGAAGTGCTCGTCAATAATGATCCAAAATCATCAATACATCCATGTAGTCACATGTCATAGGAAGAATGTCAAAGATATATCATCCCATGCAAATATCTCGAAGGGTGCTTGGTAGCAACTCAATGTGTATGAAGCAGCTCAATCATAAATTCACTTAGGTTCTATGCACAACATATATATATGGATGAGTGTTGGAACATCAATGCTTTAATCAACTGTCGGTTGCTAAGTCAAGTTCAACAATATCTCTTCATACCTCCTTGAAATTCAATCGGAGTGTCCAAGGATTTGCTTCTCCACTTTCCAATTATTCTTCAATAGCTTCACGATATAGATTTTATTTTCCCAACTTTAGAATGTAATTGATCATGCCATGATTCTTCATTTTTAACTTTAAAGATTTTCTCCCTCTTACTCTTATCATTAGAGGCTCATTTCCTATCAAGAATAGACCATCAATATGTAAAACCAAAATCAAATTCATACCTTGGACTCTTTCGAAGTAGAGGTTTGGATCAGCACATCATCCTAGCTTCACCAAATAACTATCCATGCAGAAATATCGGGATCGAGGAACTTGCTTCATGCAATACTTTCTATACCAAACCAACATGCTCAGCCTTACATGAATCAATATTGTGTAATAAAATCAACTAAATCATCTTATCAAAGTTTAGATTCCATGCCAGAACTAATATCAAATTCATCAATATCACTGTAACAAATTCTTTAGATCAAGTGATAGGTAGAGATCTCATTAAGTCATGACTTCATCTATTATCATGCCAACAAGTTGTCATTTAATTATCAAACCAAACTTCATCAAGTCATCCTCATGATCATAATATAAGTCACTAGATGCAAATGCATATACTAAGAATAGGTTCCATCCATTTATTGTGAGATTACTTCACACTAAATCAAAACTTTCAATACTTCAACCATTGTGCTAAGAACAAGGAGGCCAATACAAAACCATTATTGAATACCAATATTAGTCACTGAAAGTTACTATGCCCATATAGCATTGTTATCAAGTCAAATCAGCAATTGTCAAATCAAATCATTAGTCATCAAGTCAAATCCCAAATTTTCTATCATAGAAATATCTATAATCCAAAACATATCAAAACATAAAGTCAAAGTTCTAAGTCATTATAATGTCAAAACTTCAAACAATACTCATCTATATCAATCAGCCAAATCTAGTCAAACTCTTGTAGCACAAAGTTCAATGATTAAATCATAATGACATATCTATATGCATATCCCAGTCATCTACAAACACAAGTTTAGTCAACATGTTCACATTATAGTAATACGAACATTCAAAATTCGTTGCTCATAGAACTTTTTGTTGGCTGCTCCATGTCTGTAGGACTGATACCCTTCAGGTGTACTTCTGAGTTTATGCATAAAACTTCATTTTTGTGTCCTACACGAATAACCCCATCCATAGGCCTTATTCTGTGTGGTTGGGAGACTACAATCGCACACTTGACCTTACTTCTGTGTGAATGAGAGGCTACAGTCGCACCTGTAAGCTTGCTTTCGTTCAACTAAGGCTTAGAGCGAGGGAAAACTCTCTCTTCTCATATCAGAACTTTGTTGCATATCAACAATGTCATATATTTGTCTATTCATGTCCATAAATATTGTTTCAACAACAAAGAATATACATATAATGCAAATGATAATGGGAGTAATTTGAAGGGGGATTTGCTTTATTCATCTTTATTTAAGTCATCAACCAGTCTATAATATTGTCATGCATAAGCAGATCTATTAGATCATAACGTCAAATATAAATTTGTCATCAAGGGTTAGTGTCAAATAGCTAATAGGAATATACTTCAAGAATCAATCACGACATTACTTCTTGTCACATAACTCAATTCATCAAGTCAGGGCATTCAATTTTATCATATGCCATAATGACTAAAAACATCAAAACATAACCATGGTCAACAAAAGATCCTGAAAATCAATCTCATTGTTATACTTCTATCATCATGGCTACCATGCTTTTCACAAACAATATCAATAGTGTCAAGTTACCATCTACTAGAATCAAGGTGCTAGCCTTATTTATGGGATCAAGATATTCAAAATGATATATGTTATCCAAACATAAAGTATACCACTATATCAAAGATCAATATTAAGTAGCTTCATAGAATCAAGAAGTTCATCATGTATAAAAGGTAAGATACTTGTTTACTACTAAGTGCGCCATTTCTTTATAAGAACCATGAATCCAAATCACTTTCATATGCATGAACCATTTGTGAAGGATACATTCTCATCATACCTTAGGGCTTACCTTGTTATCAATATAGCAGTTGAAACATAACACCTTATATACCTTGTAGTGTTTAGATACATGTGCACCTTCTTATCTAGTAGCACTTTGTCACCTTTTCATTAGGTATCTCTTTACTTTTTCCAATGCTAGTTCTTCTCTTCCTACATTATCCATGATCCTCAAGAGGTATCCACTTATCAAAACTCATCAAGAATTTATAAGCATCCAAATACTCAATTATACATGCAGGAAGTATAAGTAATGATCAAAACAATAATCAAATATATAAGTCTAAACAAAAGTAAATACATAACAAAGCATCATAAATTGAAAAGTACCTATCTTCAATGACATCGGATCACCTCCCTCTTGAACCAATGTTCAAGAGTCATCACTATCCATAGTCTAGTTGATGCCTTCATTATATATTCATAAACTTCATCAGGAACCAAGACTAATAGAAACTATCCCATCTAGGGCTTCATCAAATTTGTCACAAATGATAGATCATCTTTATATTGACCATGTTAAGGTTCCTCTCAAACCCTAACCTCATAATATCTATCAAACCTTAATACACAAATTTCCTAAGGTTATCTTCAAACCCTAGTATTATTTTAGGTCTCCAACATCCTTTCTTTCATCCATCAATGGTATCATCATAGGGGTGATATCCAAGACTTTTCTTCAGCCCAACTCTGATACCATGTTAATTTTTCTTAGGGCTATATTGTTCTTTGCTTTGATAATTGAATTTATTCATTTACACATTAAGTTCACCCCATACCATCATAAAATTATTCAACATATGAAACTATGTAGAAAGAACTATGTCATCATCATCAATGCATCGGAACATAAAGGAACAATAGAAGAAAAAAATTCACACATAGAGACACCAGGATTGGTCAGAGACCAGGGAAAAACCCACTATGGGGAAAACCATTTCAAATTCTTCTTCTTATTATATTGTCATGCTTATACTCAAAACTATGATTCTAAAGCATGTAATTAACTGCCTATGTCCGTGGTCAACTGCTGAACACTATGGTCACTGAGCAAAATATTCAAAAAATTGAAATTTCATCATTTAGGTCTCGATTGCATGGAGGAGGAGTCATGTGTGTGACTGGGAAACTTCCAGTCACTCTTTGGAGCCTACAAGCAAGCGACTGCAGTTTGCAACTGACATTTTGAAACCCTATATGTTGGTCGCATGAAGGACGAGTTGTGTGTGTGACTTGGATTCTTCGGTCACATGGATGAGCCTAGTAGTGAGTGAATGCAGTCGAGATATCTATGTCTTATGCTTGTGACTGAGGCCCAAAATCCTAAAATAGAAAAGTGAGCTTCGGACCCTGCAATTTCATCTTATAGCAAACTTGTTCCTCCCCGAATGAGACTTAGACCTGCATGAGCCAAAACCCAAGATAAAAGAGCATCTCATGATAATTTCCAAATGAGGTATAGGTCACTTGTATTTATAGCCTTCCAAGGGTGTCCACTTCTCTTTAGGGCAAACCTTATCAAATATGGACATGTGAGATTTTCTTCATAAGTACACTTTCCCTTCATTAGGGGAATTTTGAGGTCTAAAATGGGCCTCCTAGGAAATTATAAAATAATAGTGGAAATAACAAAATAAGATTAGATTACATCATCAAATTTTAGAGGGAAAAGAAAAAAATATTTTTTCAACTCGTATTTTCAGCTTATCTCCCTATGGGTTTACTCATATTTTGAGCGGCAACACTCATTGGATGTAAAATTTGATTCCTCATCCAAGGAGTACCCATGTTGCATACTTTAAATGGACCCTACTACATGAAAAATGAGAAATACATTAAAAACATGATTACAATCACTCTTTTTCATGTATTTCTCATTTTTCGGTAGCAGAGTCCACTGAAAGTGTGCAACATGGGTACTCCTTGGATGAGGAATTAAATTTTGCATCTAATGAATACTCCTGCTCAAATTTTGAGTAAAACCTTAGGGAGATAAGTTAGAAATACGAATTGAAAAAGTAGTTTTATTATTTTATTATTTTATTATTTTTTTACTTTTTTACTCCAAAAATGGTGAATCATGCCCCATGGTTGACATCATCATCTTGATTCATATTGGTTCTTATAAAGTTTATTTTGGTTGTACATTTTTCTTAGGAGGCCCATTTTAGACCTCAAAATTCCCCTAATGATCCATTTTGAGTGATATTTAGGTCAATTTTGGTCTTCTTGAATTCAATGAAGTCATCATATACATCAAATGAGTTGTCCAAAGTGGAATTTGACCATAGTTTCATATTTTAACACTCCCTCCCAACTAGGGAGAATTCCACTTGCATTATGTGTATCCTATCATCCAATCATATCCAATCTCAAGTATCTCGTCATCGTGTATCATCATTGTTCATCTCGATTCATCCCTTATTTATTCTTGCTTATATCTTGATTGTCTCTGCTCATATGTTGAATATTCTCAAATATAATAAAAGAAGAAATTGACATTGGAGGGGGGCTCAATCTACCACCCTCCATCCATCAAGGAGCCAGTAGTACCACCCAGAATCTCTGTCAGCGGGGAGCCCAATGCTACCACCAGGAAACATTAGTGAGGAGCTAAATCTACAACCCATATCATCATCGAATATCATATCATTAGGGGGAACATATCAACATGGAAGCACATTGAGGAGCATATATCAACCCAGAATCTCATCAGGGAGAACATATCAACCCAGAATCTCAGCGGGGAGTACATATCAACTTGTAATCTCATGGGGGATCTAAACATCTACGACCGCATATAAAAAAATAGGTGATATAAGGGAGATACTACACAACCCATCCTATTTACTATTGATCTTCCCAATAATGACCCTCAATATTCATGTGGTATAACACCTGTATCATAATTAGCTTGGGTTGTACACCCCCAAGTACACTGTCAACCTGTTGTCCATACGGGGAGCAATAATCCCAACAAGCCTAGCTTGTGGGTATGATTCAAATTGGGGTATACTCTGCAAAGACCAAGATAGGAGAGAAACATCTCCAACCCTATGGGTAACAGATATGGTAGCAACATCTACAACCCTATTTCTAGAGATCCTTCAACCCTAGGAGCCCTCCATCTCAATTCCTCACCTTGGGAGCTCAGACAAGGGGAAGAGTTGGCTCAATTTTCTTGACCAGTCCAGCTCTTTGTATATCACAAAAATATCATCATGCTCATACATGGCATCAACTTAATCATCATTTCGCATTAGTAGTAGTCTCTTGCTCATTTAGGACATCAAATTAAATATTGTGTTAGAAAAAATATACATATCATAAAAAGAATACCATAGTCATCCTCCCTCTCAAGGAGGTGTCAACCACGAGCCTAAGATTATTTCATACAA